>LUCG01070634.1:0-12237 GCA_001633085.1 Carthamus tinctorius | reverse complement strand
CTCGGCCCCAGTTTGATCATACCAGGTATCCCCGATGGAAAACACCTCCAAGAACTTGTTTAGCCCACCCTTAATCTTCTGGGATTTTGAAGCCACATGTCCCATGATTTCTCGATCTTTGTTAATCCTTTGCATCGACTAATAATCCACTCAAACGACTTCCTTTGAAACTCGTGGAAGCATTCCAACACCTTCTGCTTCTCCTTCTTAAAGATCACATTATTTCTATGAACCCAAATGAGGTACAAAGTTACCCATTTCGTACCCGAATTGGAGTATATTATGTAAGGACTCCACTTCGTTGTACTCTTTCCTCCACCACTTACCAATCTCCACCCATAGTTTTTTTACCTCCGGGCAAGACACTAAGGTATGTTTCACCGATTAGACCGTATTATCACATTGAGGACATAAAAGAGAGTCTAAATCTATCCCCAAATGGTCCAACACAAGTCGACATGGTAATTTACCTTTGCTAGCTCTCCACACAAACACACAAACCTTTTTTGGAACACATTTTAACCATTTTTGGAATCGAGTTTGGTCTAGATCGACCCTCTCGCTTGTCGATTACTTTCTTTTATGCCTTTTTACATGTTAAAATTTATCACTCTGTCATATCAACTTTATTTTTTATATATATTTTATAAACCTTTCACTTTCAATTATGTACCGATTTATGATTTATATAATAAAGAATTATAATAGTTAAAAATACTAATTTTAATTAAAATACAATAATTAACTTATATAGATAAATAGTAAAAAACATGTGTTAAAAAACAATAACCAGAAAATCATTACATATTAAAATTATGAGAAAAAAAATTAAAAGTAAGTTGATACAATTAACAATTTTTTTAATATTTATCATCATATTTTTATTTATCGGTTCAAAGTATGTGAAAATCATTTAAATTAAAAACAAAAACAATAAATAATTGAGGTTTTAGTATTTATATCATATTTTAATGAGAAGGTCCCACTTTAAACCATATTATGCGGTTTTTACCCTCGCATGGGTTCTTCGCGTACCAAATTCGCACACTCTTACTGTTTTTAGTTTTATTGTGTGTTTCTCTAAGGATACGGTCATTAGTTAATAAAGGTCTAATCAAACCTTAAGTTGACTTTTCTAAGATTCAATTGTTGGCATTAACACTACTTATCTCCATCTCTGCATCTTCTTTTAGAATATCCCAACTAGACTCGCTAACATTTTCTCTTTTAGGAAAGTCATTTGAGAGCAAGAATTGACATCTCGATTCTCCCCTAAATCCAGATCCCCCTATAATCTTTCTTGGATTCTAATCATGAACATATTTTGTTTAATTTGACCTTGCTTGTATATTGGATTTACTCATCTTTGCATGTGAGAATTCCGACCAAACCTGCTTCCTTATTAATACCAGTCCAGTTGCCCTCCGATACCGACAAGAGCTCCCCCCCCAAACACTTCCTATTTTGGCAAAGTTCTTTGAGCTCCAAGCTATTAACGAGAGTCCATGTACTTCTAGCTTTGCTAATATGGTTTGTATACCTGAATTTACACTCCATTTAGACACAGATTTAAACCACGGTTTCCACGACATTTTCACCTTGTTCATGAAGCTTGAAGCATTATCTGCCGATTGAAATTCGAATAACACATTGATCCCCCATGTATATCGCAACGATATCTTCGACCAGTCGGTCATTTCCGTTATGGAATCCATAATGTTAGTTACTTAAAAGAATTCAATTCCTCAATTAAAGCTTTCTCCATTCTCTCCAACATGTCTTCCATGGGAAGAATGGCTAAGCAAGGTTTCCTGGTACCCTATCATCCTTCTTCTCAATGAGTTCTTTAGACGTTACCCAGTTATTCTTAATACATCTACATAAGATTTGACCGAGTCTCTTTTCGACTTCACACTTTTAGCACCACCTGTATCTCTAACCGTCTCCCCTTTATCCATTTCAGTTATCGCCTTATTGACTGAAAACTCATTTTTCGTTGTGAACGTAAGGACCACTAAAATCCCGCCACGTGACAATATTCTCGCTGAATATCATGCAGTATTCAGAGTGAATAAAAGCGCCTAAACTTTATTTACTGTTAAGTGCATTTTATACACCTAACTTTATTAGTTTTAATTACATTTTTCATTGTATTCATTAGTTTGCATATAGGTTGCATATAGTTTTTATTTGTATTTTTAGTTAATTTTCATTTAATTGTCGATTAGGGATATTACATCAGTATTTGTGTTTTTATCAGATTTTGATAGGTACTTTGAGTTGAAACGCTGATTTGAATGAAGATGAGTTTCGAAATATCTGATCAATCGATTACGCGGTGAATTAGTTCAAGAAGAATAACCAAAGTTGGATCAAGTTTGAAAGAAAGAGTTTATGAAGAGATTAAATGAAATAAAAGAGAGCAAGAGGGTTGCTTTTGGAATAGCTTAAACTTCAAAGGGGTGTTTTTGAAATTTTTTTCTTAATGATAGGTTTTAAGGTTTCGAATTTACAACTTCCTCTTTCTCTCTTCTCTTCCCCACGGCTTATGCCGTTTCTTNAATTAGGTTTAGATTTTTAATTCTTTTAGTTTAAGAAGATGCAAGATGGCGGATCGATTATGAAGTTGACAATCTCATGAATCCTTGCCCGTTGTATTGTATTCCTCTCATTTCTCCTTTTAATTTTATGTTTTAGTTTAGTTTTCTTAAATGTAGTTTATTGCTTTCGTAGTTTATAATCGATTCTTGGAGAGTGACACTCCTTAGAACGATGTTTACAGTTTTCTTAGATTAATATTATTGCTTTCGTTAGATTTATGTTTATGTGTTATTTTGTAGTTTAGTTTCCGTTCATTTGGGTAATCGTTACTTTGGATCGTTGTAATGATATTGATCAATTGTTTTTATAACAAATATTGAGTTTTAAATCGATTGATTTTTACCTAACGAGAGTTAGCGCTGGTTAATTGATTTTTATAAAAACGTTTAGTTAATTTGGTGAATTTTGATTTGAACGATGGTTTCATCTTAATTTGAGACTAAATTGATCAATGACTACGGTCCTAACATGAAAATAGTTAGGGACGTAGATTAGGGAAAATATTTGTTTCAATCTTAATGTTTCTTTCCAACGTACTCATACTGCGAAAGTAAGTATGAGTTTTTGTGTAGAAAAGCTTTTCCGCCTCGAAAGAGGGTTAAAGTAATTTTGTATAACAAATCCTCATCGTTACTGAAAATTTAAAGTCGACATTACCCAATGTTCGGTCTTAGTTGTTTTCTTGTTTATTTAGTTTATGTTTAATTATTAAAAATACCAAAATATTGATGACTTTCCTGTAGCTAGACCATAGTCCCGAACGAGTAAATGTTTAGTCCATCGCCTCCTCGTGATCGACCCGTATGCTACACACCCGTATGCTTGCGGTATAAATTTAAAACACATCATTCACTATGAATAATGCATGATATTCAGAGCGAATATTGCCATGTGACGCGATTTTAGTGGTCCCCACGTTCACAACCAAAATTGAGTTCACATTTGAACCTAACCCTATATATATAGACGAAAGTTTCGGCTGCGAACTCAAATCTAACTAAGAACGTGAGGACAACCGAGAGTCACGTAGGGGTGCTTGGTTCATTTCAGGAAATGAAAATGAAAATGGGAATGCAAGAGAATGAGAATAGAAATGAGCATTGTATTGATGTTGCTTGGTTAACCCAATATAATCAATGAAAAATTGTTTCAGATTAAAAAAATATTTTCCTTCAACTTGAAAATATAAAAGATGTTCCATTTAACATCAAGAGATGGAACCACATATGCGAAAAAAGAACTAAGTAGAAATAAAGTTTTTATTCCCCCCAATTTGGTCAGGAATGAAAATTAATGGATCTGCAGGAATGATTCCATTATATAATATCAGACTAAGCAACAATTTTCATTATCATTCTCATTCCTTACCCTGTAATACCCCCAACCAAGCGCCCCCTCAGTCTAAATAATACATGATTATTCAGACTGAATGTTATGCATTATTTATGGTGAATAATGCAACATTTAGACTGAATAATACTTAATGATTTATTATTCACCATGAATAAAACATGAACATTCAATCTGAGTAGCCCTGTATTATTCAGACCGAATAGAACACGTGGTATGTTACCGATTGTCTTCACTTTCACAATTAGATTTGGGTTTTCATTTGAACCTCTCTCTCTCTCTATATATATATATACATAAAGTAAGTTAAATGTTTGGTCCTTATTGTTTTTAATGATTCTATGTTACATATCTCGCCTGAAATCTCTGTGCTACCAAACAAAAGAGTCAATTCCCTTTCTCTACAATTCCATTCTCTGCAATCATTTCTTTGCAATTCCATTCTTTGTACCAAACGCACCCCAAGTGAATTAATAAGCATAGATGACTTACCGCTTCGTTACCAAGTACACCAAATTTTCGCTTTTTAACTCGTCTTTCTCTACACACCACTGTGTTTTGCTCATCATATCGACGCTGCTACTTTAGAAAATCCTCCATCCTTATTTATAAATTTTCTTGAAAGTGTTCAATGGAGATGAAGAGATAAGTCGTTGCATTGACAAAGAAGGTGATATAACCCAATTCGAGATGGGTGGGTCTCCAAAGGAACAAAGAGATAGAAAGACGAAACCAAAGAAACTTTCTACATATCCTCCAATAATAACCGTACAAGAATACATAAAAAGACCCATGACATCTATCATTATCCTTCAACTACTCCTAAATCCTCTCTAACCAACCTATACAACTTCCAACACTTTAAGCATGCAAAATATAAGAAAATTAAATAAAGGAAATAAAAGAACACCTAAGAATTAGAAACTACAGAAACATAATTACGTATCAATTCCTCCCCCATTAACAACGACCTTGTCCGCAAGGTCGGAACAAAAAAACAGCTAGGAGTCTGATCCTGGTTGTCCAAGGTGGCTTCTGAAATGTCGCAGGTATTGCTCTTCGGCCACGGCAACGCCCATATCCGGGTTATGGGTATGATCGCTAGTAGGTTCAATGGGGGTCATAATGCTATGTGACATTGACGGCTTGTGATACTCGATCATTACGAATTGAGGGGGGTTGCAACGGTGGCTTGGATGGAACTTTTTGGAAGCCGAAAACATAACCCTTGCACTTTCCGACATTGCATTTCTTCCAGACTAAGACGTTTGGCAGCTAAAGGGGTCGTACGAGACGAGTTAGAAGAGGTTGTTGCATTAATCGGAGGGGCTGGAAGAAGGGGTGTTGTTGACGTTGGCGGCGGAAGGTGTAGTATAGTCGGTAGGGGCCGATAATCATAAAGTTTATCTTAAATAAGTTTGGATAAGCCAATAGCCTGGGAAAGAGTTTGGGGTCTGTGAATGGCCAGTTCTTGACTGATCTCTGTCCATAACCCCGAAATAAAACAATTGAGAGAAGCCTCTCGAGATAACCCAATGACACAATTACCAAGTCTCTCAAATGCAATTCTATAGGCTGTGATGGTGGAGGTTTGGTGTAGTTTGAACAAGGTAGCATGATGGTCTTAGTACATCGAAGGACCAAAATGAAGTCCAAGGCTCACGTGAATCCATCCCATTATGTAAGAAGCCGGTTGTTGAAGAGATACTTGTAGCACTTAGGTCATCACCCTTCAAGTAAAAAGATGCGAGTGAAAAAAAATTCTCGGGAGCGGTCTCGTAGAACCGGAAATATTGCTTCGCTTGGAAGAGCTAGTCAAGCGGGTTCGATCGGTCAAACGTTGGAAGGTGATCTTAGGTGGTTTAATGGATAGGTTATGAGGCGGAGTAGGAGGGGTGGACTGTAGATCGTTGACAGCGAAAGGGTTATCAGAGGGTGATGGTGGATTGCTTAGTACAGCTGTGATGGCGACAGAAATGGTGGAGGCTAACTCTTCCCGGTCTTGACTGAATTTCGCTTGAAGTTTGGCGAGATTTTCAGCAAGTTGAGCCATCGACTCTTCTGGTGACGATACATCCTTGCGTGGAGGCATACTGTAATCTCTCAGCACCAACTGATAAAACCCAATTCGAGATGGATGGTCTCCAAAAGAACAAAGAGAGAGGAAGAAGAAACCAAAGAAACTTTCTGCATATCCTCCAATAACCGTACAAGAAAACGACCCATGACATCTACTATTTGTTGGGAATTTTGGCTAAAAAAAGTGTCCTGGAGGTTTGTCCCACATCCGTGGAACAATGAAAGTGGAAGGGGACTTCAAGCCTATAAAAGGAGGTCCAAGGCTTTGGTTTCAAAGCATCCCAAAATACACATTAAGTATTTTATTACTTCTTTCTTGTTCTCTTGTTATAGAGTGTAGAAAGTTGTGAGTTAAATCTTTGAGAGTGTGGGTGGTATTGGGGGAGGCTTGAGAGATTAGAGCTGTGTGATTGTAACAATTTTTCACATAGTGGATTTTCTCTCTAGAGGCCCGTGGTTTTTCTCCGGTTTTGGAGTTTCCACGTATGTTCTTGTCTTATGCTTTGTCTTTTATTTTTCTTTATATTTGTTCATTGCCTAGGGTTGTTGGGGAAATATTGAGGCCAATTTCCCAACACCATTATCCGTCAACTACTCCTACCCACCTACACAACTTCCAACACTCTAAGCATGCAAAACATACGAAAATTAAATAAAGGAAATAAAACTACACCTAAGAATTAGAAACAACAGGTAACATAATTACGTATCAGAAGGTTTCCAAAACCCGTGGTTTTCAAACTGTAGGTTTAAGGAATTGGCATATCATCCTCTTTTTTCTTTTTGGTTTATTACACCTAAAAAATCTAAGCTGATGTAGCATCGTTGATGAGTAATTAAGTCTAAACTTTTGGATCCTGGATCTTGACATAGACAAAGTTTCCGTTTTTGTTGTTGTTGTCAAATTTGATTTGTAATGATACTTGTAGGTAAAGATGTCCAACGCATCAACGCATTTCGTATAGTTAATCATATGAGTGTGTGGCAAAAGAAGATTAACATGCAATAAGTCGAGAAATCTTTTAAGTTTGCCATCTTCTACAAGCATTGTTATTGGCAAAAGGTATTCAAATATATTCCATATTAACATGATTGAAAATTGGATTAACTTGAATTGGTACAACATCAATTCAATCCTGGTTAAGAATTGGTCTAGAATGAAATAAAGCCAATGGCCGGTTCTTATCCGAAGATAGAATTGAGCATAGCCAGAGGCTAACATATTCATGTTTAAGAGTCTTGCTTGTGCACCTGCTCAATATAAAATTACAAGCAATTTTTTTGTGCTATGAAAGATGTACCAATTAATTGAACTTTAATCGATGCTCCAGGATATTAAAATACTAGGAAGAATTTAAAAAAAACCAAAAAATCTTTCAAAATCAACAAAAAAAAAAAACTTAAAAAATCTCTTGAAACAACGAAATTCGCTTTTAAAAACATTTGCTGTCTTTAGAGAGGTTTTAATTCAATTAAAAAAATGCATCTATGCAAAAAATTTGGGCCGAGCATAATCAATTAAAAATCTCTTAACCATTTTATATATACTATTGACCCCAAGGAGTCAGAAAATCAAGGGATTAATATCAACCCTTAGATCAACCTCAGATTAAATCCTCACCATTTAAAATACCCTATTTTACAGTTAAAAAACTAACCCTCCTGAACTCTTCTCTCTAGGTTATCTCGAGGCCCACTCCTTTCTTTCCACGTTCTCTCCACTCTCCCATCTCCCTCTCGATCACGGTTGAGACTTGAGACCAACATACTTCTCCATCTTCCTTTACGTATCTCATTGAGAACTACTCCCAAACCCCTGATTTCTCTCCCTCCTTCCCACGCTCCCTCATTCCTCTATGCTGATCCACTGAGGTCTCTCTCTCCCCACGTCCTTCCCTTCGACTATCCAACCCACACCGGCTCTCCCCACAATTTCCTTCCCGAGTTTCCTGTGAAACTTCAAAAAAACCCTACCTCTCATTACATCTCTACGTTCTACATCCCCAACTCCCCACGATTTTGATGCAGCTATAAATATGGACAAACCCTGGATTAGCTTGCTTCTTCTGCTACTACCATAAATACAAATTATCTTCGTTTCTAACGCTGTCAATTAACTTTGTCAGTGTATTGGGTTTGAGGAGAATTGGAGTTGAAAGCCAAAAATGTAAGTGAAAGTAGATGGATCCCCTTTAACTTGCTACACCCCTCTATCTCTTCATTAGGTAAGGTTTTTTTTCAAGTGAAGCTGTTTAATTGATTGATCTGGATCTTTTTTTGTTTTTTGTTTTTAGTTCTGATTTGTGTGCAAAGCTCAACGGAAAACCATAATGGCTGATGGAAAATAAGTGAAGGAAGTGGTAGAAGAGAAGAATGATAACAAGGGTAAGAACTAGAGCAAGAACAATAACGGTATTTTCTCTCTGAATCTGTAATATAGTCTTTAGGTTTGGCAATAATGATTTTGAGAAGAGTGTATCTAAAGAAGAGGCAACTCTTCTATCTATCCTTGAGAGGGATTTTGCATTTTATTAATTTTTGTTCTTGAGATCTCAAACTAACTGTCTGATTGCTACGTTTATGGCATATTGATGGTTTGCTGATGTTGACTTGGTTTTCCAGGGGATAAAGTTGGGGCACTATTTGTCAAATTGGCTTAATAAATTTATAGGTAAAGAAAATGGTGCATATACATCTCTTAAATTGTCCCAATATTCAAGTTCTTGAATCTTTCCTTTTTAAAGAATGTAAAAGGAAAGGGTTCTTGAATCCATTACCGTCATGAAAAATACCATTAAGCTATTTGGACTTTACAGGATTTTATCATAATTCCTCTAGAAATTTCATGCATCTTTTTGGGTATAACATTAAGACATGTTGTTCTCTTTTTGGGCTTCTGCAAATAAAAGCCGCAAAGCTCTCTGAAGACTGTATGCTTTTTTGAAAGCAATTTTACAAAGTTTCTCGAGCACGATTAGTATCTAATATGTTGACTTTTTTTTGTATAATGGTGGATGGTAGATGAGAAAGAACTCAGTGTCATACAGTATACGCGTGGCACTCTAAAACCATGGGATTGGTTGTAAAACCTTGGACATATGGCAGCTATTCTTTTGAATTTAATTATGTTTCAATTGCATTTTTCTAAATTTATTCTGGAACTTATAACATCAAGTCTGCTATAAGTTGTAAGTCTGTCATTCTTGGCACCTTCCAAAATCATAAATTAATACACATAGATGCATATACATTCATATTGTTGTTTAACCTAATTTGTATATTCTCTTTAAGATTTGCTTAATGAGGACGTACAGATATCATTAACCAGGCTTAATTTTGCAGTTGGAAGAGCTTTTGTGGAGATATTTTTTAGAAGATATTTCAGTACGAAACTGAACAATTCGAGCAATATGTTATTTAGTTATTTCTTGATACCACCAGAAAAGACAACGACCGAAGTGTGGTATGATAATTATTTACATACATATGTTAACTTCCATAAGCAAACTCACACTTTCTCAATGCTTGGTCCAAAGTTCTTAAAGGGAAATCTCTTATGATTCTTTAGGAATTTTGCATTAGATTTGAAAGCATGAGTAGCTGGTAAATTCTCTAGGCTAATTATAACTTTTTTATTTATTTCCAGTGAGCCGCTTTTTGACTTCCATGTGGGCATTTTTGCATTAACTATAAGTCTATAACCAAGTTTACTAATACGTGTCATCGTTTGTAGGTTTTTTCGCGATTACCCCTTGCATAAGAAGGGTTTTACTCTGGATAGTCATTTCGGCTAAGAGCCTGAGGCCGTTTACTTGATAGTCAATAGTCAATACTTCCATTCAATGGTCATTGGCCTATTAGCATTTGTTTGGATGACTAATGTCAATTTCTTGCTTGGTTTTGTTTTCAAGTTTGTGTACCTATCTAGAGTTCGGAAAGCCCTTTCATGCTGCTTCACTCTTTTGCTTGGAATCTGGTTTTCCTGTTTGATTTTGATCATGGCAGATCCTTCAGCTGCTGTAGTTGGCTTTTCCATCTGGATTTTTGCTGTCGTTTCCTGAAGATGGTTCACGCCACCCACAATCCTCGACGAACATTGATGGAAATCAAAGTCAACATCGGTACATCTCGCTCCACTGGTTCTGTTCAGCAACTCACCACTCACCATTGTCCATATTGAATTGATGTAGTTCCCATCACAACGAATGAAACAGATTCAAGGCTGCTGAACATATTTGTGTGGTGTTCTAACAATTTATGATTAACCAAGCTAGGAATTCTATGATTTCATAAGAAAATATCAAACCCATTGTAATCATTTTTATGAGATTCAACTTCCTACTCCTCTGTTACTTCATGTAATTGTTTTATTTGTTCATAACTTGTAACTTTGCTTCCTCATCTTTGAGTAGCAAGTTGCTATTCTATTTTGGGGTTTGGCCAACAACTTTTCTTGCTAAAAAATATGAAATTGGACTATGGAGTTTTGCAATTTGCGTATTGGTTCTTCATTGATATCAATTTTAGATGGATGAAGCTTGTGTTTCTTGATTATTTTTTTGTGTTGTTTTTCTTTGCATTTACAAGGTTGATTTCACATATTTAAACCATTACCTTTCTGTTTTGTTTTATATCAAGAGCTTTAAGTTTTATGAGTCGTTTTTTAAATTCTTATAGGATAAGCACTTATAGGCATTACTTACCTTATTGCTTGAATATGACAATTACCGAGAAATTTACCCGGTAAGAGGCAATATAAAGACCGATAATCTTAGCTTTTAACTGTGGGAAATGACTATTACATGGTAAGTTCATATCACAACTTTAAGACACTTAACCATAATATATCATTTTTCATGGTCAAGAATGTTACATGAGAAGGTAAATGAGGGTGATATCTCTTGTCGTTAAGCACTTACCCGTTAAACATTTCGTAAATGCCCACTAAAAGTCTTGGCTTTTCCTAGACCAAGCCATCATTTTCAAAGTATCAAGAGCTTCTATAAATGTTTACCCAATTTGTATTGGTACATGATCCCTTGGTAAAAATGTCCATATTTTTCTATCGCGATTCAGTTTTTTGATTCGATTGTATATGCTCCAAGCTTATCCTTTTTTCTTTTGAACGGCAAAGCAAAGATTTTATTAAACATAACCAAAAACTGAGTCCAAACAAGAGGCATAAACACAACCGTCACGCTCAAAACAACAAATAACATGGAAGCTTGGACATAACGAAA
The DNA here is from genome assembly GCA_001633085.1 of Carthamus tinctorius. Lineage (NCBI taxonomy): Eukaryota > Viridiplantae > Streptophyta > Magnoliopsida > Asterales > Asteraceae > Carthamus > Carthamus tinctorius. The sequence continues at coordinate 967 of LUCG01070634.1, read as the reverse complement.
ACAAAACGTTAGCTAGACTACAGGGATGGACGATTTATAAGGTATAAATAGCCTAACCAAACAAAGCTAGCAGCAACACCGACCGAAGCATTATAGTACCCGAATTGCTGATCGAACCCAAGAAGAAAAAGAAAAAATAAACGACGACCAGCAGGGTACGCAACGCAGCATCTGAATCTGCAGAAAAACATCTGCTGTTGCGTCTGCAGTGCAGTCAAACAACAGTAGAAACAACACAGAAAGTGCAGAACCGTAGCTTCTCCATCTCGACGCAATGGTGAACCTATAACTTCAATGTTTTTGCACTACAATCGCCTCAATGTAGCAGCCACGAGCATAGCATAGAAATCAGTCTTTAAATGTATCATGCAATTGTATGACAAAAGACAACCACACGAGACCGAAGCTTGAAAATTGACTGTAAAGTCGCGGTGTTAGACCCTGATTTGAATTGTCAAGAAGTCAGAGGGTCTTTATGTAATTTATGCTTTCTTTAGTTTACCTTATGTTTGTTTAGTGCTACTTTTGACATCTTTTGTAAAACCCAAGGGGGTATTTAGTAAGTATCTTTTTAGACCCTTTAAATAGAATGTGTTAGGATTTAGGGTTTGTAAGTTGAAGCATCAAATCAAACAGCAGCTTTTCTCTCAACAGTTGTTAGGACATAAAATGTCCTAATATGTTGAAAGTTTTATAAAGAATGCTTTTATTCTAATAAATAGAGGGTAAGGGCTTAAAGTGTAAATAGTGTATAGTTTGAGGGGCTTATGTGTAGNNNATGAGAGTCGTCTAAAGAGTTAGTGTGTGTTTTGTAAAGTGTTTTTCTTCTTTCCACCATTGATGAATAAATGATGACTTCCATGGCTTCTCTCCTCTATTTTGATTGATTTATTGTTCTAACAATTGGTATCAGAGCTGGAACGAATTGTTCAATTCGTTTCGATCCGTAGAAATCAAGCAATTGGAG
>LUCG01070628.1:0-10691 GCA_001633085.1 Carthamus tinctorius | reverse complement strand
ATTTTTTTAGCACTTCTCATTTGAACCTTCCTCTATATATATATATATAGAGAGAGAGAGAGAGGTCAGACTCAAATGTGAAATCATCTTTCATTGTCAACGTGAGTACTACTAGTATTGAGCCACGCGGCAATATTCAGTTTGAATATTCATCTTTTATTCAGATTGAGTAAAGCTTTATTCAATCTGAATAAACCTGTGCGCACATGTATACTGAATAAAGCTTAGCGCAGATTTAGATTGCCACGTAGCGCAATTTTGTTGGCCCTCACGTTCACAATGAAAGATGATTTCACATTTGAACTCCCCCCTCTTTCTCTTTCTCTCTCTCTCTCTATATATATGTATGTATATATATAGTATTATGTTCAAATGAGAAGTGCTAAAAAATGAGAAGTAGAGGGGTGATCTCCACCATTCATCCAGTCAATAAAGACGGCTTTGACTGGCCACCCTCCTTGAATCGTCTCCACCCTCCGTGAATCGCGTCAATCCTCCGTGAATCGCGTCCTCCATGACCCGTCAAAGCCGCCTTTATTGACCGGATGAGTGGTGGAGATCACTTCTCTACTTCTCATTTTGTTAGCATTTCTCATTTGAACCTGTTAGGATCAGTATTGTAATTGTATCCAAGTTGTATAGTCCATTTGTAATATTGTAATAGTTGGGAGTTATCTTGTAAACATTGTAATAGATGGAGGGGTTATTGTGTAAATACCCTTAGGGGTATAAATAGATGTGAGAGAGTTCATTTGTAGTGAGGATTCTGAATTAGAAATATCTAGAGCTTGATAGAGAGAGAAAAAGATTGTACGCTTTGTGTTCTTGAGTTCAATAAGAGATTGATGGCTTGAATTCGTTGTTGTTAGTCACGGTGTATTGAATTCAAACTATCAATTGGTATCAGAGCACGTGATCAGTGAAGATTTGATGAAGAATTTGAAGAGTTTTAAAGTTTTTGAAGAATTTTTGAAGTTTTTGTGTTAAAGGTTTGTGTACTTCATCTTTCATCAAATTTATTCAAAATTGAAGGTAATTTGATATTCTTGATGTTGATTACTGGTAGATTTGTGTTTTAGATTGAGTTTTTCATAAGATTTGATGCTTAATTGTTAGATTTTTAGGTTTAATTTTGAGTTTTTGACATTTGGTGTTCGTAGCGAAAATGGAGTCTGTGTGATTGAGTTTTGGTGAAATATGTTAAATTGAGTGTAAAGGATGAAGATTTGGAGTGATTGAAGTGTTTAGATTTGATTTAGATTGAATTTTGGTGAGGTTTACGATTGAATTTGGTGATTTTTGAGTTGATTCTGTGATTTTTGGATTTGGATTTGGTTCGAACAGTTGTCTCCCAACTTATTCCCGACCTCAAATCCCTACACCAAACCCTACATCAAATCCTACACCAAATCCCTACCTCAAATCCCTACACCAATACCTACCCAAAATCCCTACACCAAGTCCTGACTTGGAAAATCCCGACCCAAATCCCGAATTGCCAAATTTCGACCCCAATTCCCGATCTCAATTTTCTTAAAATGTCTATTTTGGTCCTCTAGTTTCAACTTTATGATTTTATCATTTCTAGTCCCTTGACTTAGAAGTTCTAAGTTTTGACATTTTCAGTCCATCAAGTCTGAGTTTCTGAAATTGTCAAATCTGGTCCTTAAAGTTTCAAGTTTCAAGTTCTGTCAAATCGAGTCCTTCAACTTTAAAGCTCTGAATTTTGTTATTTTTAGTTCAAACCTGATTTCAAACTTTTTATTTTTTCTTTCTCTTTTAGAGTACTTAGATTTGAAATTCAAGTTTACAATAATTCGATCGGTTTCTCTCAAATAGTTGAATTTTTCAGAATTGCTTAGAATTTTTCAACAGTTATGATTTTTCAGTTATTTTGTTTTCAGATATCATTCAGATTTCTGATTATTACATTAAAGTACTGACCTTCAGTGTTTTAGTGTTTCAGATTTTCTGACATTGCCTCAGGCGTGACGAAAACAGTTTTGTAACTGTTTCAGAAGTTTTAGATTTCATTTTTTCACTGATTAAAGGATCATTTTAGTTTATTTTTCACAAATTTGATTTGTTTTGATAACAATAGTTGATGATGATTTTGTTCGTGAGTATTCTCGTTTGAATGAGTCATCACATGAATGAAAACTGCGGCTAAAAGGTCATAAGCATCTTGATAGAGTGAGGACACTTGAAGATGAGAAAGCTATCTTGAAAGAACAAAATAGAAAGGTTCAAGAAGAAAATGAAAGGTTGATTGATGAGATCAAAGGGATAAAAGAAAATATGTATGGTTTCAAAGAGAAGTACTCAAAGAAAAAGAGAGAATTGCAAGATAAGAAGAACATGTTGGAAGAAGAAGTTGTTAGGGCACATGAACAGCTTGTGGAATTCAGAAAGAAAATGTCTGTTTTGGATATTTTTCAGGCTACAGTTGACGGTCTTGAAGGATTGCTTGCAAATGAGAGAAATCTTGTTTCAAAGTTGAAAGTTGATTTGAAGGTGGAACATGATTCTGCTGTGAAGTATTCATTTGGAAATACCCAGGATTTAAAGTTGATCACTTCTCTAAGAGAGGAAAATGAAGGTTTGAAAAAAAAGTTCTTGAATTCAATGAAGAGAAGAAAGGGTTTCAGAACAAGATTTTGTCCTATCAGTTAAAGGAGGTAAATCTTTTGAAGCAGATATCTGATTTTGGGCAAGATATAGTCATTGAAAGAAATAGTTTTGAAAGGAAAGAAAAGGTTTTGAAGATGAAAGGAAAGTATTTAAGGAAAAGATATCTGATTTGGAAAATAAATTAAATGATGTGAATAAATGTTGTTTTGATAGTATTGATGATACAAATTCTGTTGATGGTATCAATGAGTTTGATTCTCATGATAATGAGACAAATGTGGATTTTGAAAAGATGGTACAAGAGGCAAGGCACAGGTTTGAGAATGCAAGACAAACAATTGAAGACAAGTATACTAAATTGTCAAGGAAGATAGTAAAGCTGGAACAAAAGTTGGAAAGTGAGAGGAAGGTGTTTGAGAATGAGAAGATGAGTCTCCAAGAAAAGCATGCGGAAGTACTCAAAGAGATGATAGAAAAGCAAGGTTTGTCTGAAAAGGAGCTCACAAAGAATGTTTCTGATCTTCAGAATACATTGAAAGAAGAAAGAAAGGTTTTTGATTTGAAATGTGACAAATTTTCAAAGACGGTCTCGGAGTTAGAAAGAAAGATTGCTATTGAAAGAAAAGAGTTTGAGCGAAAGATTAGTATGATTGAAAGTGAGAAGAAGTCTTTGAAGAAAAAGAATGTTAGCGTAGAGAAGAATAAGCATGTAGAGAATGATTTTTAAGAAGAGAGACAAGTTTTTCAAAAACAGAAGAAATCTATTGAAGAGAAAGTTGTTGAACTTAGAAAGAAGGTTGCTGATTTAGAAATACAGATTTCTGATGAAAGACATGCATTGAAAAGAAAGGAAAAGGCTTTTCAGAGTAAGATGAAAGCTCTGGAGCAAATGATTGTTGAAGCTGGGATGAAAAAGTCTGAGGTAAAAGATTTTGAGGTAGAAAAGACAATATTTGAGACGGAAGTTAGGAAACTTTCAAGGAAGTTATCTAAATTGTCAGCTGATATCATGAAGGAGCAACAAGTCTGATATGATCTGCAGAACAAGTTTAAGGAAGTTCTTGAAGAAAGAAACAAATTATCCGACAGAGTGTCAGAACTTGAAGACATACAGTTCAAGGTTAATCTGTTTGAACGAGGTCGTCATGATACGATTGATTAGTCATCTCATGCGGGTTCAGTAGATTCTGAATGTTTATTCAAGACTGCTTCAAGTTCTTTACATGCAACTGTTTTTTCCAAGAAGGTATTTAATTCAAGTGGTCAGATTCGTTCTTCTAATCTCTTTTATGATCATTGCATTGATGCTTCAGGTATTAATTAGGTTAAGAAAGGTAAGAAAGTTTGGAAAGTCAAAGGATCTACTAAAAAGGTAAATAAAACAAAGTCATTTGTTTCAAAACCAAAAGTTCAAAAGAACAAAGATTTTCAAGACACATCTTTTGGTAAATCTAAGTTGGTTTATNATTATATGGTTCTTACTTTAAAACAAATGATTTTGTTTGTGAGGATTATATAGATGATAGATTTGGAATTTACAGAATTTCATCGTATAGATCATCTATATTTAACAAAGGAGGATCCACATCCAAGTGGATACCAAAATCTGTCTGATTTTGATTTTACAGGTTAATGGCTCCTGAATAAATCAGTTCAGTACCCGATCTTTAACGTCTAATGGCTTTTGAATAATTCAGTTCGAAACCCGTACTTCAAAGTAGTGGCTTCTAAACACTCAGTTTAGGACCCGCACTTTAAATATGAGCTTCAATGTAAGTATACTTCTAAACCCTTAGTCTAGAATTGAATCTTAAATGTGTATTAACCGTGGTGTTCATCATAAGAGACTTACTTCTGTTAGTTTCTTTCCGATTCTGAATGATTTCAAGAATTACCACGTGTTATAAATTTCTTGGTGTAGTTATTTTCACGTTTCAAATTTTTTTGGATTATTCGGTGGAAATACACTCGCTTGAATTCCAATTTGATTTCAAAGTACGTTATTTCAGTTCAATGGTTCAGTTCTTATTCAGAATTTTAATTGTGACTTGTTCTTCACAATTGAACTTTCTTATCATTGATTCATTTATTGCAAACACTGTGCTTACTGAGTCAATCTGTTTTGTTGGTCCCAAAGGGTAACCTTCAAGTTAGTAAGGAATTGTAAAGGGGGGAGGGTTGATNCTTTTAAATTCACTGTTGTAATGACCTAGGAACCTGAATGAATAGTTAAGTTACCTTAATGATAAGTTTTGTCTTCTTTTTTAAACTTGGTGGGAAATAAGGGACTATTTGTGCCATTCTTTGGAAGTTTATATTGATTTGGGTTATACCTTTTTGGGAATGGGCTTGACCCAAGCCCATGGTATTTAAGAGGAAGATCCCTAGGGTTTACCATAATAGGAAAATTTCAGTGTGTGTAGTGTGTGTGAATTTGCAGAGCCATCGACATCAGCATTCCTCATCCTCTTCAGGTAAAAACTCTGATCATCCTGTATTTAGTTGTTATTCTGGATTAAGTAGGAGTGGTTTATGATGAATTGAGAATAAGTATACTAGATTTTGAAGTATTAGGATGATTTTGGGTGAATTTTGGGTACCAGTATCGATCTCCTCGATGCTGGAAACCCTAGAGCTGAAATAGTCCGAATCGGACTATTGATACTCCGAATCGGCCTTTTGTCAGTTTCCCGAATCGGACTATTGAAAGTCCGAATTGGATTTTCCTCGCAAGTTTCTCCGAATCGGACTTCCCCTCCCAATCAAAAATCCGAATCGGCCTTTTGGCCGAGGTGTTCTCCGATTCGGCCTTTTGGACCCTAATCGGCCTTTGGCCGTGTAAAATCCCGAATCGGGATATTGTAAAGCCAAATCGGCCTTTTTGGCAAACTTCTTCCCAATCGGCTTCTCGTTCTCCGAATCGGCCTATTGGCCATGTTTGGTTTCCCGAATCGGCTTCTTGCCGTAATGTCCGAATCGGACAATGTTATCCCGAATAAGATTTCTGGTTTTCCTTATCGGCCTTTGTAGAAAACTCTCTAATTCGGCTTTTCACTACACCCAAATCCCAAATCGGCCTATGGCCAGGTGGGAATCGGCCTTTGGCCAACAATTACCCTATTCGGCTTTTGACCCAACCTTAATTCGTACTTTCGGGGTAAACCGGATCAGACTCTAGTATTTTGGAATCGGACATAAGATATCTTGTTCTAGACTTTTACATTGCCTAAGTAAGCTCTATGGATTTAGATCAGTTGCGAGATTGGTGAAACAACAATACCTGTAGTAAGTGTCGGAATAGACTTAGTTGAGTTCCCTTGCCAACCTTTTTATGAAAAATGATTTGAATATGATTTGTTAACTGGAAATGTTTAATCTGATCATCTGTGCAAACTGTTAAATTTTGTATAACTATAAGCATGCTTATGTTATCTGCATTTGTTGAGAGAGTGAGCTGCATTGTGGGCCGGCTGCACCAAGGGACGGTACATCCCATTGGGTGGGTGGTGCGGGGCAGAAATATGTTTCGTCCCCCCTTAAAGGGCACCGACATGGGGGGGCTTGCCACGGTATGATTGGTCGGGGGATCCATTGTCACGGGGTGACGGGTTGTTGGGTCCACAATGCACCACTGTTGTGTTGATTTTGGGCCAACGGGCCTTATATATTTTATGAAATGTGTTTAATTGGGGGAATTCATTAGACCTTATGGTCTAACCCACATTTTCAAAACTTTAAACATTTTCAGGGAAGGCTAGACGATCGGACGGTACGAAGGGCAAGGACAAAATGCTTGTCTAGTATAGCAGACTCCCGGTGTAGATGATCACTTAGGATTAGAAAATCTCAGTTGTGAAAGAACTCAATACTTATTTACTTTGAAAAAGGAACTTCTGTAATGACTTATTGAGTTATCATTTTCATTTAATCGATTTATTTCCGCTATTAGATCACTGGGACTACATTTATTACCATTGTTTATATGTTTTGGATTTGGGGTGTTACACCCTCTTCCCTCCAATGAAGTGTTGATCGACTTCTTGGATGACCTCCACTATCAGTGGAAGAAGAATGACAAAGAAGAACTCATCAAGTCCCTGGGGGACATTCATTGAAACCGCATGTCGGTGGAGATGAACTACATCTTTGCCCACATCATCTAAGGGCTATCAGGGAAGGTGGGGACTCATGATCAGGGCTCCACAACATCTGTGCAAATCCTTTACTCCCTGATCAAGAATAGAAAAATAGATTATGCAAAAATAATCTCTGAAGACCTCCTCCGCAAGCTAAGGGTGAAGACAAGGTCGCGGTCCTCCAAGTCCATGATCAGGGAGGAAGCAGTTCTCTACCCGCGCTTCCTTTCAGCACTACTATCGCACTCACTTAGAGAAAGGTACCCAACCGGCGACCTAAAGTACTCCACCATCAGGGAGTCTATCTTGGCTCCTCGTGACTTTGAAGGGTCTCCTTCCCTTCGCGAGGTTATTGCCACCTCCCTGATCGCCTCACTGACTACAAGCTCAGGTATGTCTTCTCTCTTAAACTCTTCCAAACTTCTTTCTTCTTTTTCTATAGCTATGTCAGTGACTAACCTCTCACTGACTTCCCCAGCTATTCCTCCCTCTCCATTGTAATAACCGGAATTTTAGGAAGNTAATTATTTAATTTGGGGTCAACCTTGGAAAACTGGAAGTGAGAGGGTCAATTGTGTCAAGTTTGGAAAAGATTTCCTTATTAATGGGATTAGGCTTTTATGGTATGTTTATGGGCTTGGTTTAGGTATTTAAGGAAAACCCCTAGAGTTTTTACCATTTCAGGAAGGAATTAGTGTGTGAGAAGTGTGTGTGCTCTGAAGCAGCTTTGTCATTTCTCCATCATCATCTCCACCAATTTTCGAATCATATATATAAGGTAAAACATTGATTCTTTTATTATTGATGTCAATAGGATTGATATATAAAGTTGATTAGGATCGTTTAGAATGATTTTTAGACTGTTTTGATGGGTTTTTGGGTACCAGCTCGATCTCCTCGAACTGGAAACCCTGGACCAGAAATAGTCCGAATCGGCCTATGGACCGAAGTCCATATCAGCCTTTGGATTTTTTTTTCCCGAATCGGCTTTTGGCCCCGGGGAAAAAGGCCGAATTGGCCTATTTGTGTTTTCCAATTCGGCCTTTGGGCCAGTTGGGTTTCCCGTTTCGGCTTATTGAATAGTCCGTATAGGACTTTGGGATAGTCCGTATAGGACTTTGGTTTTGGTAAAAGTCTGTATATGACTTTGGTTAAAGTCCGTATAGGACTTTGGTTTTGGTAAAAGTCCATATAGGACTTTGGAATAGTCCATATAGGACTTTGGGATAGTCCGTATAGGACTTTCCAGTGGTCCGAATCGGAGAACCATGTTGCCCGGGTCGGTTTTGGGTCGTCCGAGTTGGTTTTTGGATAGGACGTTTCTGCGGGACTTCTGAGTTAAGATTAAGGTTAACAGTTAAAATTCAGATCTTGATAAGACCCTTTGAATATGTAGGTGCGCGTAAGGCAACCTAGACTTTTAAGCAAGGACCAGTGACAGGTGAGTTCTCTTGCCAAACCATTTTATAAATTGAAGTGTTTACTGAAAATGTTTGCTGAACCATTGTGTATTACTTACAGTATTTGATAACTGATATTCTTACCGATTGTATTATAAGCATGCTTGAAATAAATGGGTATCTGTGTGTGATTGGGTGCGTTGCAGAGTGGACATAGTGTACCTTGGGACGGGATGTGTGCCCTTGGGAATTATTTGGGAACCTAGGGACGGGATGTGTGCCCTAGGGAGCCGGTTGAGTACCAAGGGACAGGATGGCTGCCTTCTGGGAATCGATTAGTGGGACGTGAAACACGAATTTGTTTCGTGCTTCCTCATAATGGGGTCTGCGAGGCCCGGTTTATGTCCACGATGCACCACCGGTAGTTGTCAAATGATGTATATATATTTTAGGCTAGGGGGCCGACTTCTATGTTAAAACTTGTTTCTTTTGAGGGAATTCACTAGACCTTTTGGTCTAACCCTCGCTTTCGAACTTTTTCTGTTAAAAACATTTTCAGGGGAAGATATTAGAGGAGGATCCTCGAAAGGAAAGGAGAAGGTTCGAGACTAATCGAGAGGTAGAGCTAGAGCTTTAGCTTCATGGTCACTAGTTTGAAACCTATATATATTTCAGCTGTGGAGGGTTGTTCCTCTAGCACCTTTATTAATTTGCTAATATGGAACCTTTGTATTAGGTGTTCACCTAACATTTGAGTTTTATACTTGTTTCCACTGCGTTAGATCACTAGGATGTGCCTATTATATGCTTATCATATGTTTGGGATTTGGGTTGTTACATCCATCGCACAAGCGACCTCACTCCTCAACCTCCCACACTCCTTCCCAGCCTCTAAAGAAGAAGAAGAAGAAGAGTGGATCAGGTAAATCTCTTACCTCTAATCCACTTCCTCAAGGCAAATCCAAATACTATTTAACTTTACCTTACCTTATCAGCTTCTATAGTTGATGCTACAAAAGAACCTAAGGTTGCTTCTCTCAAGCCCTCAGAGAAACCGAAGAGTAATCCTTCTGATGCTCTTCAGGCCTTAGGTAATACTACTACCTTTCTTTTTAAGGATCCTAATGAGTTTACATTTACTCACTTAGCTACTCGTAGTACAGGTTCTTTGTAGGCCATTGTCTTACCAAATGCTGAGGTGGACAGGAGGAAGAAGGCCCTTGCGGCCATTCAAGGTAAGGTTGCTGCGGCCAACAAAGTAAAGAATGATGCGGCCCTGCAACTTCAGTAGCAAATTGAGGCTGCAAACAAAGCCTTGGCCAAGGAGAAGGCCTTGGCTGCTAAAACTTTAGTTGACAAAGACGTTGCTCTGAAGGCGGTTCAGGCGGAGAAAGAACAATCCCTGAAGGCCATAGCCGATCTACAGGCAAGGCATGCTGAACAACAACGACATCCAGTCGCTGAGAGCTCTCAGGGCTCGGGCTTTGTTATTCAACTCCCCAGCCTTGATCGACTATCCTCTCAGCTTGATGAGGTCTCTTCCAAAATCCTTCAAAGGATTGTGGACTCCACCACCAGCGCTAACGCCGTCTCCACCGCATTTGCCTCAGTTGAAGCCTCAGTGGACCTTACGCCGATCAGGGAGGATGTACGATCCCTGATCGAGGCCCAAAACAACAAGATCTCAGATCTTAAGGCCACCGTGGCCACTCGAGCTGACGCCATCAACAACCTCATCAATGAGGTTAGAAGCTTGAAGTCTCAGGCGCCTGCTCCTTCTTTCACTCAAACGGACAGGGACCTGCTGAAGAAACAAGGCGAGACCATCAGCAACCTCTCCTCCTCCCTCGACACACTCACTGAGCTGCTTAGCTAGTTGATATCATCCACTAATGATGGGACGTCACTGGCTGAGGGGGAGAGAGTCCCAACTGAGCAACCAGGTCCTTCTAGTCTCTCTCACTTCCAAGACGACAAAGTCGTGGAGGAAGAAGCAGAAGACGAAGAGGATGATGATGAAGAAGATGATGAAGGTGGCACTTGCCATACTGATGACGACTGGGTGATTCAACCTCGAGACGACAACGATGAAGATCCTCCAAGGAAAACCCCATCATCAGAGGCTCCCTCCCAAAGAGTCCATGCAACAGCTAGTGGCTCATCAGCTAAGGGGGAGCATGTTCATGAGCCTGCTTAAGGAGGACAACCTACTCAACAGGTTGTTAATGTCTCCTCAGGTACTCCCTCTTCCTCACCGTCAAAATACCCTCTCTTACCCTCATCTCCTACCTCCTCAGACCAACTACCCATCTCAACCATCTTCTCTAAAAACCAACTTTCTACCTCTAAACCCTCATCCTCTAAACCTAAAGAAACTCCCATTAACCTTTCTTCATCTGAAGAACTATCCCATTCTGATCCAATCCCTGACACCTTACCTAAACCCAAAATCAACCTTACCTCAGCCACTGAAACCTTAACCAACAACCTCAAAGACCAACTAAATGAACCAACTCCCTCATCC
>LUCG01070506.1:495-17268 GCA_001633085.1 Carthamus tinctorius | reverse complement strand
TGTATATGAACTAAAATGTATTAAAATATTCATTTTTCTTTTCAACAAATAATACCATTGTAAGCCTATGCGTATCCGAACCCTCCCATCAGCGCCACATCAGCTTTTTCCCCAACCCCACAATAAGCCTCTAGAGCCCTCTCTAGTTAGTACCCAAACCCTCCAAACCCTCTTACTTTTTAATTAATTTAATTATTAATTAACACAAGATAAATAATTAAAANTTTCTCGCCAAAACCTCATCCAAGTCGGTACCCTGAAGGTGGTCATGCGGGGTTATGTAAAACTCCATGTCTATATCAAATTCGGTTACTGGTATGACCGATCGACGTGCACGTCCCGATCGACGTGCACGTCCCGATCGACGTGGATCTACCGGTGGACGCCGACCTCCCGATCGACGTGCACCTCCCAAACGACCCACACCTCTTGGAGGTGAATCACTTCAATCGGAGTGGTCAGAGTCACAAGGTATAGGAAATATTGGATAATCTGGACATTGTGGATCAATAAAGGGTTGAGTAAAACCGGGTTGAGCAAATTATGGAGCAAAACCGATTTGAGGAGGTTGTGGAGACATCCCGGGATGAGAAACTTGGAGAGTAAAACCAGTGGGAGAAACTTGGAGAGCAAAACTGGGTTAAGATTGTGGAGCAAAACCAGTTTGCGAAACTTGGAGAGCAAAACCGGGGTCTTGTTGCCATGGACCCGCACCTCCCGATGGACTCGGACGTTTCGATCGTGACCGACGGGATGAAGATCCACTGTTTGGATTCATGATTTAGAGAAAATATAAGTTAGGATAGAAGCGTGTTTGAGAGAGAAAGATGGAATTGATGTGAAAATATAAGTTTAGGATAGAAGGTTATTTATATAGGGTTAATAAATTGGAAAAAGGAAAAAAAAAATTATTTTTACCATTGTATAACGGTTATATTTTAAAAAAATATTTTTTTACTAGATACTCAACGGGTTGGCGGTGTGTGGAAACGGCCGGAACCCGACACCGCCGAACCTGCCCGCCTCGTAGTCACACCTGCCCAGCCCGCCGAAGCCGCCGACTTCAACCCGCTGAACCCCTTGTGCCCGGTACGATGGCCTAATCGTCTCGACAATACCTTCAAAATGAGTCTAATATTGAATATTTTTTAATTTAATTGTATTATTTAATATCAAGAATACATACAAATTAATTTATTTTATATTTTTTTTACATTTTCGTTTTTCAGTATTTTTTTATCTATACTATCTATATCTATATACTATTATGTAAAGAGACTATTATAGTTAATTTAAAAAATTCTTGAAATTTGAAGAGTCTTACGTTTAATCGTCAAATCAAAACTTTTTATTATCATCGGGTAAATGTTATGAGTTTCAAGAGTCTTAGGTCTTAATTTTAATCGTCAAATCAAATGTTATAAGTTTGAAGACTAACTATCGACCGAATTTTTTTCAATTTTTTTGATCAATTGACCTTGAATTTTATACATAAAATCCAGTCATTTAATACAAGTTATTATGGTCGGGCTATTGATATGTACTTCGCGCTGCAACGTGCGCGGGTACATATCTAGTTCTTTTTAAAACTTTTTTCATTCATACCATGGAAAAGTAAACATTAATCTATTACGAAGCCGCAACATAAATAAATAAATACTACAAAGGTGAAAACCAATTCGATAAAAACTAAAAACTAACAAATATAATAAACGATGTTTCCAAAACAAATAAATATTACAAATGGTGCTTAGAAAATAAATATGTACTACAAATGATGCTTAGAAAATAAATAAATACTACAAATGATGCTTCTAAAACACTAACCGTAATTGGAATTAGTGGATGCTAACAAATTTTTATTAATAAATCAAACAACTTTATTAAAAAAAAAAAGCAGGGCCGGTCCAAGTGCGTACCCAGCAGTTAACGGTTCCCAAAAAATGAGAACCGGAACTAACCTCAATCGTTTCCTTATTTTAGGATCTAGAATTGGAACCAGAATCAATCGCATTGGTTCTGGCTTCGAAACTGGCAGTTCTAGAGCGGTTTCGGTTCCAAAGGCGATACTTGCTTCCAATACTCACCCGCAAAATTATGTATTTGTCTAGCTCGGGGGGACAGAGAATTTTTTTTTCCAAACAGTGGTACCATTTAACTATAGCAAATAAATATTGAGATATTTTTCACAAAATCAATATTGGTCTGGTAGTTGGTTTCTTGATTTTCAAATGTAGGGTCTTGTGCTTGAGTCTTGTTATTATAATTCTTTTAGAAATATAATAAATATGATATTAAAAACTAAAAACTAAGAAAATGACTAACATGACTTAAATACAAGACCCCAGGTTTGAAAAACAAAGAAACTAACCAACTCTACAAAGAGAAACTTGTGTTTTTATTATAGTTTCGAAATATATACGATGATGCACAACAAACTGATACAATGACACGTTCATGACCTTATAATTTTTTACACTACAATGGAGGAACTAAACGGTAGCACGTGCCACCGTGTGCGCTACACTAGGTCTGCCCTATAATTTTCCAATGTGTCTGGATTTCATTGAAAAGCACTAAATAAATAGTACAACATTTCCTAACTGTCTTCCACTTATTTTGGGAAGATATACAATAATTAAATGCTAATTGAAGGCTAAATAAAGGCTAAATAAATGCTAATAATAATACAAATATACAACATATATAGACCTCTAATAGGCCCCTGCAGTCAGAGCAGTAGCCGGACGAATGGTCAGACTGGTTCGGAAACGCTGAAATAACTGTCGAGATAGTCCCTTCGTAAATATATCTGCATATTGAAAATCGGAAGGGACATGGAGAACACGGACAGAACCAAGACGGACTTTATCGCGCACAAAATGGATATCAATCTCTATATGTTTCGTGCGCTGATGATGCACGGGATTCTGAGTAAGATAAATAGCCGAAACGTTATCACAGTAGACCACGGTGGCTCGGGTGACTGGTATATGTAACTCAAGTAGCAGATTTCGCAGCCAAGTGGTTTCAGCAACCGTGTTGGCTACGCCTCTATATTCGGCTTCGGCACTTGATCTGGAAATCGTGGGCTGCCGTTTCGACGACCAGGATATCAAATTATCCCCAAGAAAGACACAATAACCGGAAGTCGAACGTCGAGAGTCGGGGCATCCACCCCAATCGGCATCGGAGTAGGCAGTTAGGTTAGCCGATTTGGATGGTAAAATAGTGAGCCCAAGGTCTAACGTACCTTTAAGGTAGCGCAAGATCCGCTTCATGAAAGAGAAATGTATGTCTCGTGGGGCATGCATGAACAAGCAGACTTGCTGAACAGCATATGCGATGTCCGGCCTAGTAAATGTGAGGTACTGAAGTGCTCCTGCAAGGCTACGGTAAAGGGTGCCATCGGCTAAAGGTTCACCATCTGTTGCACTTAACTTGGAACCAGTGTCGGCTGGTGTCGCACAGGGCTTACAATCTGTCATTTTAGCCCTAGAGAGAATATTGGCCACATAAGTTGCTTGAGAGAGGAAGAGACCTCCATTTCGTTTCGTAACCTCAATGCCCAAAAAGTGATGTAATGGCCCGAGATCCGACATTGCGAATTCTTTGGATAGTGTGGTAATGAACCCCTGCAAAAGTTTAGTGTTTGATGCAGTGAGGATTATATCCTCTACGTAAAGGAGAAGATATGCCATGTCATTGCCCCGTTTGTAGACGAAAAGGGAAGTGTCGCTTGTGGTGGCTTTAAAACCACACTTCACAAGGTAGGTGGCAAACCTGTGATACCATGCGCGGGGTGCCTGTTTTAAACCATACAAAGATTTCTTAAGCCGACAAACATAATTGGGGTTAGTGCGATCCGTGAAACCCGGGGGTTGAAACATGTAAACCGTTTCACGCAAGTCCCCATGTAAAAAGGCGTTCTTGACATCCAATTGGTGAATGGGCCAAGAACGAGAGGTGGCGAGACTTAGGACGGTGCGGATCGTGGTAGGTTTAACCACCGGGCTAAAAGTCTCGTCACAGTCAATACCAACTTGCTGAGATTTGCCGTTTACTACTAAACGGGCCTTATATCGCTGCAAAGAACCGTCCGCATGAAATTTGTGGCGGAAAAGCCACATGCACCGGATGATGTGTGCCTCAACGGGTCTAGGCACAAGTTCCCATGTGTTATTTTCTATTAAAGCTCTATATTCGTCGGTCATGGCGGCATNAATTGTAGGATTTGGGCAGTGGGGAGATGGGTTGGGATGATGTGGTGTTGAGGTTGAAGGGTATAGATGGTTTGAGAGTGCCGGTTTGTGATCGGGTTATCATAGGGTGTTTTGGTGGAGGTGTCGGGTTATCAGAGGTGGAGGGAATGGTCTGGTTAGCAGAAACAGTAGGTGTAGTTCGTGGTGTTGTAGGTGGTGGGTGGTTATGTGTATTTGGATGGGGTGTGCGTCGTTGGTAGGTAATAATGGTGGGGGAGGGTTGGTTGAAGTGGGGATTGTGAGATTGAGGGGTGGTGGGTGGAGTAACGGTGAGTGGAGGGTGTGAATGTGAGGTAGGGTGTGGTCCAAGTAGGGAGGGTGTGTATAGAAGGGGTGACTGGGAATCGGGATCAAGAAATCGATGAGTAATGGGTGGGCTAGATTTGTTGGACGAGTAGGGGAAGGAAGTCTCGTCAAAAGTGACGTGACGTGAGATGAAAATCTTTCCCGTGGAGAGTTCAAGGCACCGATAACCACGGAAGTTAGCCGGGTATCCGAGGAACACGCACAAGGAGGAGCGTGGGGCTAGTTTGTGAGTGCGAGTGGCATAATGATTGGGAAAACATGCGCAACCAAAGGTGCAAAGGTGGGAGTAGGTTGGATGTTTGTGGTAAAGGAGGGACGTAGGGGTTTGAAAATTGAGTAGTTTGGTGGGTAGAATGTTGTGAAGGTAGACGGATGTATGGAGTGCGTCCTCCCAAAATGTGGGTGGGAGAGAGGCACGGGTAAGAAGGGTTAGCATAATTTCGTTTAAGCGACGAATCATGCGTTCGGATTTCCCATTTTGTTGGGAAGTTTGAGGGCAAGAAAAACGGAATTGAAGGCCGTGAGAATGGGCAAAAGTTTTAAAAGAGGTGTTGTCAAACTCACCACCCATATCGCATTGAAGAGTCTTGATGGATTTGTTAAACTGGGTTTGGATATAAGTGTGAAATCTGGTGAACATTGTGAATGTCTCAGATTTGTATTTTAAAGGGTATGCCCAAGTGAATTGTGAGTGACTATCAATAAGAACCATATAATATTTTGAGCCAATTTTGCTAACAATAGGTGAGGTCCATAAGTCGCAATGGATTAAATCAAACGGATGTAAAGTAGTAGAGAAAGATGTATCAAAAGGTAAATGCTTGTGTTTAGCTAATTGGCATGCATTACAAACGAAATTGTTTTTGAGCTTATTACAAGAAATGGAATTACGTGAAACTAAATAATCAAAAACATGAGTGCCCGGGTGACCGAGGCGATCATGCCAAACATCGGAGATAGAAGTTGCAATTAAAGTGGTAGCGGGAGCGTTGGTTGGACAGTTGAAGGAGTAGAGGGGGCCGGTGCTATTATGGCGGCTCAGATGTTTCCCAGTCTTGAGATCCTTTAAATCAAAACCAAAAGGGTCAAATGAGACAATAAGAGAATTGTCGGTGGTAAATTTTCTTACTGAAATGAGATTTTTGATAATATTTGGGACATAAAGCACATTATTTAGGCGAATGGGTTTAGGGTGGGTAGGGATGGTAGTGTGACCCGAACCGGAAACCGACGCCTGATTGCCATTCCCGACACAAATAGATTTAATAGAATTAACACAAGGAACCTGAATATTACCTGGATCGGATGTGAGGTGGTCGGTGGCACCGGTGTCCATATACCATTGAGAGTCTCCTGGGTCCAAGGTCATTGCGTGAAGAGCTGTGCCAAGATCGGTTGGTTCCAGCGGGTTAACCTCGGATAAGTGAGCCTGGGGCGTAGTGGGCTTTGGGGCTGCATCCTGAGAGCGGGATGGGGCTCGAGCAGAGGAGGGCCAAGTGGGGCCGGCCCAACCAGGCTGAGTGGGAAAGGGGCAGGGTGGTGTCGATGCCCACCAAGGAGTCCAGTAGCCCGCTGGAGGTTGCGTTTGCCAGACGTTGGGCGTGACCATAGGGTAGTTTTGAGCCCGTGTTGGTTGCGATGATGGTGGCCTGTTGGATGGACGCTGGTCACGACGCTGGGAAGGAACACGAGACTGACGGTGATCACGACGCTGATCACGGCGCGGAGGAGGGTCCCGAGTGGCTGTAGCAGCGACTGGTATAGCAGCAGAGTTGGAATCTCGAGCCGATTGACGTTGTTGTTCAAGTTGTAACATATTACAGGCTGTCTCCCAAGGGGGAAGTTGCTGATTTAGAAAACTACCAACAACATCAAATTCAGCGGGAAGGCCACGAACAAGCTGAAGAACGAGCCGGTTTTCATCAACGGGGCAACCGACATCATTGAGCTGATCAGTGAGTTCTTTGATACGTTGACAGTAGGCTTCGAGGGTCGGAAAGGCTCGTAGGGAGATGTTGGAGAACTCGTGGTCAAGAGCAGCGGCACGAGCACCTTTGTTGTTGTGGAAAAGATTTTTAATCCTTGTCCAGGCTTCAAAAGCTGTGGATTTGGATTCAAGAACACGGACCAGGAGTTCATCCGAGAGCGACCCGTAGATCCATTGTAGGACGATAGCATCGACTTTTCTCCAAGCGGCATATTCACCGGAATCTTCAGCCGGGGCTTTTGTGCCATCAATGTGATGAAGCACATCGTAGCCAAGTGCATGAAGTTGAAATAACTTCACCCAAGAGGAGTAGGAAACCTTGGTTCCATCCAAAACACGCACCTTATTTTGGATGTTTGTAACCGTATACACCGGATGTAATATCTCCGGTTTGCTGGAGGTGGCACCTTTTTCACCCATGATTAAGATGTCAAGGAAAGAAAATAGAGAGTAGGGGGAGAAGAGAACCACCGGAGGCTGGTATGAGCTAGAGTAAAGGCTCTGATACCATATAATTTTCCAATGTGTCTGGATTTCATTGAAAAGCACTAAATAAATAGTACAACATTTCCTAACTGTCTTCCACTTATTTTGGGAAGATATACAATAATTAAATGCTAATTGAAGGCTAAATAAAGGCTAAATAAATGCTAATAATAATACAAATATACAACATATATAGACCTCTAATACGCCCATGGTCTATCCCCCTCTTGACACTCTCGGATCATCTGTCCGTCTGTCCGTCTAGTCTCTGTTGGTGGGGGCGTGTTGGAGTCCTACATCGGCTTGACTTGGAT
Source organism: Carthamus tinctorius (assembly GCA_001633085.1). Taxonomy (NCBI): domain Eukaryota; kingdom Viridiplantae; phylum Streptophyta; class Magnoliopsida; order Asterales; family Asteraceae; genus Carthamus; species Carthamus tinctorius. The sequence continues at coordinate 9,913 of LUCG01070506.1, read as the reverse complement.
GATATTTCCTCAATATATATTGGAACCTCCCTTCTCCCTTCAAGGCTATTTTGGAAAGTAATCTGATGGGGTTCCACATATTTTTCAGTCTTCAGGGGCGAAAACTATGCTGAGTTTGTTTGGTTTGGTTTATCGCATACATCAACTCGGGAACAACTGACGGATGGTGCTATCTAAATCTCCGTTCCACACTAGTAAACCGTAGCCGATCTCAACCGCATTTAGCTTAGGAATAATCTGGAGCACCGAAGAGAACGTTTTTAAGCTCGGGCAGTCCTCTAGAGCCAATGTTTCCAGGCTCGGCCATTCAAAAGTGCGATTCCCAGATAAAATGTTCGTAAGTTTTGGTAGGTTTGTTAGTCGAACGGTGTGAATGTTAGGAAGCATGACCTTTTCATCGGAATGTTCTTCTATTAGCTCTAGAACCTTCTCGAGCAAACGGCATTGAGTTACAATAACTTCTTCAAGATTCTGCAGCCTCGGGAGTAAGCTCAAGGGGATAAGTTTTGACAAACTGTTGCAGTTTCTCACCTCTAGAACTCTCAGTCGGCAGAACGATTCAGCTACGATGTCTGTATGCCATAAAGTATTTACACACTCGAGGCCATCAATCCGAAGTTTCTCCAAGCTTGGGAAAACAACCTGTTTCGTACATTTTCGTTATCCGGGTAAGTTTCGTGGACTAAGCAAACAAATTCCTAACAGAAATCACATGTAATAGAGTATGGGTGTATGCAGGTTGGTCGAGCTGTTCGAGGCATTTAAACAGTTACAGGGCTTTGAAAATATCCTGACCCAACTCAACCTTACAGGTTGGGTTGGGGGGTTTTTGTCGTTCTTTTAAACAAGTATGTGTCTTCGACTTTTAGTGACTTAGCAGTATTTTCCATCGCTCAATGTAATCTTATACATATAACAGATGGGTAACATTAAATTATTGATATACAAATACATACAACAAACAAACTAATTGTGCTTGTAAAAAAAGGAAAATATGTTTATATACAAACACCTCATGTATATATATATATATATGTGTGTGTGTGTGTGTGTGTGTGTGTGAACATAAAGGGAGTATCTAAACAGAATGCTAACTATTTAAGAGAATACGATAACAGCCAAACCACGTGCAAAGTCACATGTGATTTTACATCAACGGTCAAAAGAAGGTGCGCATGCGACTTTGGTCGCGTGATGTTAGTGTAAAATTATATGTGATTCAACTGTTTCTTATTCTCTTAAATAGGTATTGTTCTTATTTGAAACTGACTTTGTACACATATTTATTTACATATATATGGCTTAGTTTCACACATTTATATGCATATCCTAATCCAACTATTTTGTTATTAAATTTATGCCGGATTGCAACTTGTAAATTGAGATCGACAATTAGGCAAAAAAAATAGAGAAAATGGTGCTTAAAGTTGACCAAATTTTGTATATTAAGGGCAGGCTGGCGGGTTGGTTGGATTGAGTTAGGCCTAACCCAATTTCAACCCTATTAACCGACGGGTTGGGTTAATTGGGTCGATTGTTGGTTGGGTTGAGCGGGTTGGCGGTTTCCTGTACAACCGCAGAATAAAGGCTAGCAATCATGAAAGCATTCAAAAGTCTTGATCTTTAATTGAATGATGAATGCTAGCCTGAAGTTTTTTCACACAAAACATAAATCTTATGATTCACAAGAGACACATACCTTTTCCGTGAAGCATGGTTGAGTTGAGTTTGATAATCTTTCCTCCACGAACCCTTCACCGTTCACGTTCGAAGTTGAAACAAACGACCCCATTTTAGAACAGTTCAAGATTCTTAGTTCTTTCAGAGAAACCCATCTTAACACAGACGTCCCACTACAGAAATCGATCAAATTTGGTAAATCTTCAAGCTCGATACTACATATCTGAGGTAGAATTACGTCATCTGGTTCTGATTCCATTCCATTCTTTCCAACAATCTCTTTCACCAACCCACATGAACCTACCTTCAGTTTCTGGAGCCGGGGTACACCTCTAGCCACGGACACTGGGAAGATGCAGTCAAGAAGGTCACAACCTGCAACTTCAACAGAAACAAGCCTTGGAAACCTATGAGTTTTGTTCGGAGTTGTATTTCTATCCCACCATATTTGTCTCAACTTTGGTAGATTTTCTAAACTTAGTTCAACCAATTTGGTTAGCGAAATAGAAGCACCATTTTGGTGAGTTTGTGGGTGTTTAAGGGTGAAGAGTTCTTCAAGGGAACAACAATTTGTTATATGAATTACTTCCAAAATGTGCAACCTTGGAAGCATGTTGATTGGACCAAGATCTAATAGTTGATCACAGTTGATGACTTCCAAGACTTGAAGTTTACTAAAGCTCTTCTCATGAAGTTGGGTGTGCCATATGTCAACTAAGCCATTCAGTCCATCCAAGTACAATGCTTGCAAGTTAGGCAGTGCAACCTACACGAGGCCCGTTACTTGATATTAGAAAGTAGACGATTGGCGATCAAAGTAGTTACTACAAGCAAATCTAAAACTGTATTCCATGTTATTTTCAGTTACATACCGTAACAAAAAGAATGATTAGATGGCATCCCGCCACTTATGTAGAGGTCCAGTTTGCATATATATATTTGCACCCCCATACCCAATCCGGAATGAGGCTTAGGGGCCATGTACTAAATGCTTACCATAGCATTTACCTTATTGATTTAGCATAGCAAGGACCAAGAAGCTTACCCAATAAGAAACAAGGCAAGGATCAAGAATCTTACTTGGTAAGCAGCTTAGGAGACACCTCTTACATCCTTAAAGAACTATAACATTTCTACCTATATAGTTTACACAAAGTCCATGACTAGTAATCAAATATCTAAAGTTCCCGCTATTTATAAAAAAAATCATAAAAAATTATAAAAATAATTAGTTACCTTTTATTTAACTGATTATTAGAAAACAAATGTTCTTATTACATATTTTAAAACATTATTATATACAAGAAATCCCTTGAAATCCTCCTATCCACCCCCTCGGGATTTCAAAATCCTATATTTGAGGGATTTCAAATGAATCCTAGGATTTCAAATCCGGACAATCGTGCAAACCAATCGGACCCTAATAGTTTTATGGGATGGATTGAGGATTATGTAGTGCGTACCTTATCATTGAAGAGGGGTTGCAAAATGATGCCAAGGTTCCCTTCCTGATGCATACCAGAAGAAACAAACGCTTTCATTTTCGCGCAACGTTTGATTTCAATCATCTCCAATGATGGAAACTCTAAACTAGTACCCCCTTGGCAAAACGATGATAGTTCTGGCAGATCTTCAAGTTTAACAGACCACAATTCAGGCAGCACAATAATATCATCTTCTCCTTGATAAGCAAATATCGTTTTCATATTCTTACACGAGCGTACCTTCAGTTCTTGAAGCTGAACAAGACTCTTCATTGCAGGAACGGAGAAAAGGTGGATCAAAGCGTCACATTCATAGACGTGCAAAGAATTCAAGTTCCGTAAGCTTGAATACGCATGAGGGTCAACGTTCCACCATAGACGCTTAAGTAAAGGCAGCTTTCCCAAGTTGAGGTCTCTAACGGAAGGTAAAGTAGCTAATTCTGCATCATTTTGGCCGACAATATCGACTTCACACAATTCTTCTACGGAGTCGCACCATTCTATGGAGACTATTTCCAAATTTTGCAACATATGTTGCATGTATGACGGAAATACCAGCAGTAGATTGTCACACCCGAAAACAATCAGGATCCTCAGGCTACGAAAGTCAGCAGCAGAAAGCTGGCATGGCCAAATCTCATTGACAGAATGCAGTTCACGAAGAGTCAACTCTTCCAAGGCCGGAAAGTCGATCTGCAAAATATTGACACCATTTCTGTCGGAAAATCTGGGTTTGGATGATAAATCCGTAAAGACCTAGATAATAATCTGGATAGGGAGAGGTTGGGTTAACGTGAGAATCGTGAGAGTGGTTAGCAACCGTTGGATGCACATTAGGATGAGATACACCAGATCAATCCCCGTATGAAGCGTGATTCATGGGTGGGCTTGAGATTAAAAGTCGTCAAGGGTTCAGATCCACTTCTCACGCTTCTCACATGATCCTTCGCCTACACAGCCCTGGGTATCATGAATATTACAAGCGTGCATTTTGCACCTCTGGCTAGAGATGGGCATTCCGGCCCTGCCCATAACCGAGACCGAAAAAAGCCCTGCCCAGCCCGGCCCGATCAAGGACCGTTTAGGGACCGCCGGGTTATAACCGGTTGGGGTTTTGGGATATTTTGCCGGCCCAGGACCGGTTATAGGCCCGTCCTGGCCCAATCCAATTTTTCAAAAAAAATCTAGCAATTTATAGTCGTTGGAGTTGATTTGATGGCCGTTTTTCGTCTCCAAACACTACATATAAGTCATATGGTCTACAGGATAAGATACCAACTTACCAAACGTAAGAAAAGCAAAAAAAACCTTCACGATTCTCACTATATTTCATGATTCCATCTCGTATTCATTTCTCGAAATTATAAAGTGTATTATAGTAACATTCAAATATTGTTAAAAAAAGTTTTAAAAAATGCTAGACTGAGCCGGCCATTTTTCTCTAAGACTGGTCCGCATCACTACCATTTCAGCCCACGACCGAAATTTGGCCATCTCTACCTCCGAACCAATATTATAGCTAAACTATAAATCCTATCGATCTCATCACAACTACACTAAAATGATGACGCTAAAATCACAAACAAGTACAAGGATGTTCTTCTTCAGTAACAAACAGCAACATATAGCGAAAAAAGAAATTGTTACCTTTGAATTGAAAAGGGGTTCTTGTACTTGAAGACTGCCATCTGAAGCTAAACGAGCATCCGCTTCAGGGCAGAAACTCTGGAGACTTGGCAGAAACTCGAGCTTTATCGACTTCAACTTTGACAGGACAATTTGACCGAGTGAAACTCCCGGATCTTTAGATAGTATTACTTTGAGATCTTCGCAGGAGGACACATGTAGTTTCTGAAGCTCTGAAAGACTTGTGGCAGTCGAGTGCGAAAGAAGGTCTTTGAGTTTGTGGCAATCAGATACATACAGAGTCCTTAGATTATGTAAGCATACGTTTCCGAGAGGATCCACCCACAAACATGTTAATTCTGGCAAGATACTCAGCATCAATTCTCGTAGCTCACAGAAGGATTGATCTGGGAGATGGTCATTACATATTGTTCTAAGATCAGCTGCAGAAACAACCTTCAACTTTTCCAAGACAGGAAAGATGGCCGTGTCGATCAGAGACTCAACCCCGGTATAACCATAAACCTCTAAACATCTCAAGTGTCTGAAACCTTTCTTCAAGTCGTAGAGGATGCTATGCAAGTCCTCTAGATAGTTCACAATTGAGTAGTCCAAGATCAGATGTTGAGCTCCTTTCAGCAACTTGTAAATCCCGCCATGTAAATTAAGGCCCTGATAGAGTGCGAGTCGTAAGGTTTTTGGGTACGAGTAACTGATCACCTGGCTAACATCCATCCCTACAAAGATTTTGAACCTCACTAAGTTTCCAAATAGTAGATCCGTGGGAAAAAGATTGACATCTGGGACATGCATCTCTAACGTGCTCAAGCGAGACAAGTGCTTCAACTCAGCAACGGTTGCTTGCTTTTGGCTAACATTTTGACCTTCAAAACCCCATTGGATGAAACTATTCATCATGTACAAGCATTCTAAGTTAAGCAAATTGGAGAACACACCAAATGGAATTACTGTTAGATTCTTACAATCTGTTAGATCTAACAACCTCAAGTGCGAGAGTTCTCCAATTTCCTTTGGTAATTTTTCAATATCTGAGTGCATAAAGCTTAGGATTTCTAGGTGCTTCAACTCTTTGATTTGTGACAAATCTCCTAACTTGCAGTGCTCAAGGCACAGTGTTAGGAGTTTCCTTAACGCCAGAAATGATGAAGGCATTGATGGTATAGAAACGTGATGCATAAGTACAACCTTGAGCTCTTTCATCCCATCAAAAAAATTACTTGTAAACTTCATTAACCCCATGGAACCTTCTAACCGCCACAACTGAAGCTTCGGACAGTCTATGCCAATGGGAAATTCTTCAAGATCATTCAATACAGCCGAGATTGCGAACGAACTACGGAGCTTGTTTTCATTAGGTGAATCCAGATATCTGGGCATCATCTTCTCCAAGAATATGTAAAGACCCCTGGAAGCGACCGAAAGGAGAAAGTCCCGAGTGACATCATGCATCCGGAAACAGTCTTCCACATCACTATCCAATAACAAACAACAAGCTTTAAGATTCTCAACGATCGTATGCACTCTGTCTCTCGCTTCTTCTAACGTATGAACACCTGCCAACACCCTCAAACCTGTTCCGTATCTTACCAAATATTCAACCGGAATGTCGAGGTCTTCTTTAAACAAGCTGCATAACAAGAAGCAAGACTTTGCTTCTTCATCGTTTAGAAAGTTGAAGCTCAACTCCAGTGATGCAAAGACGTTTGCATACATTCCCTTGATATCATTCGTTGTAGAACTCCTTAACTGACGAAGTGCATCACGCCAGGCATGCTTACTCCTATGTCTTAAAGCTCGTGCAACTGTTACGATTGCAAGAGGTAATCCCGAGCATCTCTTAGCTACCTTAGTAGCTATAGGATTAAGATCCGCTGAATCAACAGTATCACCCACCATCTTCCTGAACAAGTTCCAGGATTCCACTTGAGATAAAATATCCATATAGAAATTTCTTTGGGTGTTCATGGCATTACATACATCTAGACTTCTCGATGTCAAGATAATCTTGCAGCCTTTATGAAGACTCCCCTGTGGGATGCCGATGGTTCTCAAGTCAAACGGTGTCCATACGTCATCCATTACAATCAAGATCCTCTTTACCTTATTCAGCCTTTCACGTAAACGAGCAGTCCTCAAAAGTTCACCCTCCTCCTTCAAATTCAAATCCAACATTTCCGCAAGATCACCTTGAAGCTTTCTCAAGTTAGGCTTGTGAGAGACCACCAACATGACAATTTCATCAAACAGTTGGTGTGCATCAACTTGTCTGGCAACTTCTTCCACAAAAGTAGTCTTCCCTATGCCACCCATACCATATACACCAATGACGTTCACACTATCATCTTCCAATGTCTCCATCATCAATCTTAATTGCGATTTTCTCGATTCAAAACAATCCAAATCCCCTACGGATTCATTAGCAGTAACACCTGCACTAGGCCATATGGGAGGTCGACGAGCAGGGTGAGAAACACGAACAAACTTTCCGCCCTCTATGAGCTCATCAACATCCATCCTTCTCTTCTTGGCTCGTCTACTACTTCGGTAAATCGACCTCAAGTCAGGGCAAGAGCAAGTCCCACTGAGACAAGTGTGATTTCTAGTCCTACCAACCTCATCACTCAAAAAATCATGGCATTCTGTTACCAAATCATTTGCTTTCACAAGCCAATCATGTACAATTGGAACAATAGTCTCTCCATTCCTACCAGCTAAATCCACCTGCTGTTGGACCAAAACCCTAGCGTTTTCTAGACACAAAACCTGACCTCTTAAACCAGTAATGTTGGTATCGTGATGGAGTATATAACCAAAGGGATGCACCATTGGGCGAACCGTGTACTCAAGCAGCTTTGCGAGCACAGAAACAGCAAGATCTACAGCAGTCATTTCTTCTTCCAATGATTTGTTTCTTCAGAGTTAGCAAAGGAAATACTGTAACAACAAAAAGTGGAATCATGATTCATGAATGCAAGAAAGACAAAAGTAAGCATTATTTGAAAGATTGGTGGTGACTTACAAGTTAGCGTTTGAAGATCAAGGAGACATAAGAGATGAATCTGATGAGTTCCGATTTGAGAGATGAGCTTTGGATGGAGATGATGATGATGATAGGAAGAAGAAGAAATTGCATTTGATTGACTTTTTGATGAACAAAAGGAGACGCAGATGGAACCGGTCAAAACCGCTACGAACCGGTTCGTAGTAATGAATAACAATGATAATACTACTAGTCAACTGGCTCTATAAAGTAATACAAATAGCGAAAGTTTTAAAAACCGGTTGATTAGTTGAACCGGTGTAATAACCAGTTCACGGTTCAACTGCCGGTTCAACCGTTTCCAAACATTTTTATGTTTTTTTTCATTTTCTTACGTTCATATATTTATAAAATCAACAATTTGATATCTACAAGTTAAAAAATATTAAAAATATACATTACAATAAGTTTTACATTAATCAAAAAACATTAAAATAATAATAATAACAAGTTTTACACGTAATATTTTTTAAAAACGGGTCAACCGGTATTTTACCGGTTCGATCCACCGGTTCAACCACTAAACCGGCCGGTTCAATCCGGTCCTTAAAACACCATAAAACCAGTCACAATTGAACCGGTCCTTTCACCGGTTCCCGGTTCGACCGGGCCGGTTCAACCGGTTTTTAAAACACTGCAAATAGCCTATGAATAGGGGTGAGTATCGAAATCAGGTACTTGTCTTTGGAATCGGAACCATCTTGAAACTGTCGGTTTTGAAACCGAAACCGATATGATTGGTTTCGGTTTCTAGAATATATAACCGATTGGGACCGGTTCCAGTTCTCATTTTTTTGAAACTGCTAACCGTCGAATACCCGTCGGTATCGGTTCCCAAACTAGATACCCACTATTTATTTAATAGAAATTATTTTATCTATTTATAAAAAAAATTATTATCGTCAACTGATTCTAATTATGTCAAGTGTTCTTTAACCATCTTTTGTAGTATTTATTTGTTTTATGAACACCGTTTGTGATATTTATTTGTTTTGCAAGCACCGTTTATAATAATTTTTAGTTTTTAGTTTTTTATCGGATTAATTTTCATGTTTGTAATATTTATTTTTTTACGTTGCTAATTTGTAATAGATTAATGTTTACCTTTTTTATTGTAAGGATGATAAAAGTTCAAAAAGAAGTGGAGAATGGGTACCCGATACGGGAACTAGAACCGGTAGTTACCGGTTCCTAAATATAAAGAACCGATGTAACTGGTTCTGATTTCAAGAATTTTAGCCGGGTAGTGTGCCTTTGCTGACCCCTCATGAATAGGGATGGTGATTTGCTCGACCCGGCGGGGAACCCGATTTATCCGACCCGACCGGAATCGGGGATTCCCCGTCAAAACGGGTCACAGGACTGGGGCCAGGGATCCCGGTTTACACAAAACGGCGACGGGGCCGGCGATGGGTGAGGGGTCCCCTAACCCACCGGGACCCAATATATCTTCTATATATAATAAAAGAGTAACTGGGCTGCTACGTGTCGTCGTCTGGTGAGTCGGTTACAGGATTTTCCTGCCAAAACATGTATCTGGACGTATTTTATACTTTCAGTTCATTAT
>LUCG01070485.1:0-11258 GCA_001633085.1 Carthamus tinctorius | reverse complement strand
TTTTTGAGCTCGGCTCGATTAACCCACTACTCGACTCGGCTCGGCTCGTTAACACCCCTAGGCGTTAAGCGTAACAATTTTTTTTTATGGGCATGTGCATTAGCTTATTATTAGGAATGACACTAGAGACACCAAGAAGATTTGAGTGCTAGTTAGAGGCACGAGAAGGGTCTAGCTTTTGATGAAATCTTTCGTGCCTTGGATATAGCGACAGTTGTTGAAGTTTTAGTAACACCGGACGTTATCCTAGACTTTACGTAAGGCTCGGTTTACTATTTGTTGACCACATCCCTAGTTTTACTATTTGAAGTTATCAAGTATCAAATTATGAAAAGGGGTTTTATCTTTTGATGTATTATTGAAAATTTTAAATTAGTCATTTTCTTTCTTCAAATTTAAGGGTGTCACAAGTTGGTATTAGGGAATAAGTTGAGAGATTTAGGTATTGATTTTGAATTCCTAGACTCAAACAAGTGGATTTCTAAGTAGATGAAAGTGAAATTGTGTGATTAGGCATTTTAAGATAAGATATTTTGAGGTCGACAGAAATGCTACCATCGAAAATCATGGTCATGGTAGCAAGGATCCTCATATATGGTACGTTCACAGTTATCCTGGTCAATGTTATTATGAATTTACAGTTACGTATGTATGCTTGAATTTCTTTTCTTGGATGATCGATTGGGGTAGTGGGTGAATTCTATGTGGATAATAGCATGGTCAGTTAGAGTGACAGTTACATATGGGAATTACATTAAACCGACCATTATCGGTTAGAGTTATTTCATAAAGATTGAATCATAGGCTTGTCGAATCATCATTCATTTGGGGGAATTGTAAGCTTTGTTGATAGGAATTGTGGACTATCGTCTTAAGATAATCAAATAGGCTGATATCGATAGTGAGTATACCCAATGAGATTCGGTTTAGGACTTCGGGTCTCGACCAAGTTCATGCACGATATTTATTTCTAAAATAAATTGCCTAATGTAACACCCATGATTTCTACTGCGTCCTTAAGACCACGTAAGACCATAACTAGAAATGAATATTGTTATTTTAAAACACTTCTTAGACTTTTGATTTATTACATTTATCCCCTTCATGTGTGTGTATGTGTGTTAAGCTAAGCTCATTGTATGGCAAAGTTTGACTTAGTACAAGTTTTGCAAGAGTGCCGACGAGAGCGCCATTAGGAACAATCGCGTGTGTGGCTTGTGTTAGTGCAAAAATATTGTATCCAAGATCACATATTAATGAGGTCAAAGCAAGAAGACAAAGTCAAGGAAAGAATGCTTTAGAGTCAAGGTCAACATTATGTAATGAGTTAGTTGTGTAGAGGTCAAGGATATAAATACTAATGAGTTAGTTCATAGTTAGTAGAGAGCTTAATTGTAATATTGAGAGAGTGAGTTCTAGAGAGAGATTCTAGAGAGAGAAAGTAGAGCTTGTATTGATTACACATATGAATGAAGATATGATTGATTGATCTATTATTCTTGTGCAAATCTAATCCTTACAAATGGTATCAGAGCTGGAATTAGTGAAGAATTTGAAAGATTTTTTGTTTTTATGAAAAAGTCAAATTTTGGATGATTTTGGAGATTGAGAGATGATGTGGATCTGAATCTATACTCATTGTGATTGTTTTTCAATTTCGAATTGATCTATAGCAGTTTGGATTCGAGATCTTGAGATTTGAGGATGATTTAGATTAAAAATCATAAGTTTTGGAAAAAGTGTGTTCTTGAGGTTTTTGGTCAAATTCATCAAATTCTTGTTAGATTTGGTTTATTTGCCTTCATTAAAGTTGTTGTTGAGTGAATTTCGAGCAGATGGATATAAGATTCATGGATTTTTGAGCAAAAAATCATGATTTTTGGGTGAAAAATTCGAGTTCAAGAGCCATGGAGATATGAATTTCTCATATCATCTGAAGAACACATGATTTTCTCATATCTTTGATGAATTTCTCATCTCGCGAGAAATTGAGTTCATCTCAGGTCTTGATGATGTGTCATAGTTAGTTAGTTTACGGGTGGCAAGGTTAGTTAGGACTCGTAACGTCTATAAGGTTCATAACATTGGATCTGTAACATTGAAGTTACGTGATAGAAAAGTTTCTATTTTTGGATGTTACGGGTTACTATTCATCTTGTCAACTTTCTATTTTTGGAAAGTCAAATCCCGTAAATTTGGTCAACTCGTAACATCGGGTAGCTCGTAACATTGGTCAACTCGTAACATTAGTCAGCTCGTAACATTGGTCAGACCCTTAACATGCCTGTGATGACATCATCTGTAACATGCTTGTGATGACATCATCCGTAACATGCATGGGATCTTCCGTAACATTACTGTAGCACTCGTAACATGCGTTGTTCATTATCCATAACATCTAGCCTGTAACATTCTTCCGTAACATAAAAAAAACTTTTTTAGTTTCCTTATCTGATTTTAAGGTAAAAAATATAAGTCATTTTTAAGAACATTTTTTCCTGACATTTGACGTTTTTCCCGAGATTTTGGTGATTTTCGGGAGGTTGACTTTTTGGACTAAAATTTCAATTTTACGTTCAAAAGCAACTTAGAATTTTTGAAAAACTTTTTTTCTCGAAATTTCACTTCATTGGTCATTTTTTGGTTGACTTTTTTACTTTAAATTTTGATTTTTTCTTAAATTCTTCACTAATCAAAGGTCCTTACTAGATTTGTGTAGGTAGCAATGGATGCTTTTATGCAAAACCTTATGTACCCAGGATACACTGAGTCAAAACATCAAAAGATTCTTCGATTCAAGAGCATAATTCAGGGTCTTAAAGAAGAAAATATTACTCTCAAAGAACAAAATCTAAATCTTCTGACGACAATGACAAATCCAAATAAGGAGAAAGTTCTGCAAGAAGAGAACAATGCTGAAATGGAGAAACTGGTTGAACAGATCAATTCTTTACAAGATGATCTGAATAAAAGTGAGGCAAATTTTATAGCTTGTATGTGTAAAGCAAAAGAGATGGAGCAGAGACATATAAATCTTTCAAAACAAGTTTTTGAGTTTCAATAGATAGTGGTGGTTGAAAGAAGTAACTTTGAAAAGGAGAGACAAAGATTTGAGAATAAAAGACAATCCGTTAAAGATGTAGTGGAGTTTAAATAGAAATTGTAAAATGAGAAAGAAAAACTTGTTAATATGATAAAGTCCTTACAAGATGATTTGGATGCAAGTGATCAACTTATATAGATCATCTCAAGAGAAGAAAAGAGCTTGAAACAAGAAATACAAGTCTTCCAAAACAAGTTTATGATTATGAGAAGATTGTCATAGTTGAAAGAAGTAGGTTTGAGAAGGGAAGAGAAGAGTCTGATAAAGAGAATTTGGAACTTAAAAAGAAGATTTCTGAACTTCAGAAGGCTTTGGAAAATGAAAAGAAGAAGAAAAGTGTTGTGACTGGATTTGAGGAAGAGAGAAGTATACTTGAGACAGAGATTAGGAAGCTTACAACCAAATTATGTGAACTATCAACTGATGTGATGAAGGAACAGAGATAGATGAAAATCTGATTTACAGATGAATTTAATCTGATGGATGCCAAAAGAAACAAGCTAACTGCAAAAGTGAAAGAACTTGAAGATGTTCTCAAATCAAGGTCTTCATATGCAAATAGCTATTCAAAAAGCTATCAGATGCGTCCTTCAAATCTATTCTACTGTTATCCAGGTAGTAGTTCAGGTAATCTTCATNATCTATGGTTCCCCCCCCATTTTAGACCCATTTTGGTACATCTGACCTCCGAAAGGCTTTGTTTCTTGCTTTTGTAGGTTTGGAAGGCACTCGGAACGAAAAGTATGAAAAAAGGCCAAAAAGCGTGAAAATGGATTTTTATGGAACAGAGACTTCTCGCGATCGCGAGATGCATATCTGGCTACGCGAGATGCTCAACACTTGGAGAAGATTTTATGCTTTTGAAGACTTGGCGTCACGAAATTACTTTTGGCGTCGCTAAATATGTCGACTCTTTGAGTAAGCTTCTAGAATCAACGAGAAACCCTAATTTTATGAAGTGGATCAGGGCCTCACGTTTTGAAGCCCAACTTCGCGATCGCAAGGTGCGTCGAAGGCCTATTTAAATACAGCCTTTCAGCCTAGGGTTTGAGATATTGATATGATACTGAGAGATGAGATACGAGATATACTTTAGAGGAGATTAGAATTAAAAGCCGGAGAAAGAGGAGCGTATGAACCAACAATTGAAGAAGGTGCTTAATCTTAGTAGAGCATCGCCGGTCTATACCCGGAGTCGAGTTACTGGTGTACTATCTTCAGTTGCTGCACGGTGTGCCTAATGTGTTCATATTATCTTACTTTGTTCACTATAATGTTTAGTGGCTAGTTTTCTTATAGTGCTTACTATGGTTTGATGAACTTGGATGATGATTTGACTTGGTTATTTTATTTAAGTGATTTTTGACTTTTGAATGTGTATCGTTTCACTCCTGTTTATGGTTTTAACTGTTGCTACTTGAACTCGTTGGTTGAGTTTATTTATTATTTGACAATTAGTGAATAGAATCCTATCGGTTAATCAACCTCCCCATATTTCACTTTGGTGACCTGGTAAGCAATCTCTTTGGATTAAGTAGATTGGATATTAGGGTCCAACCACCTGACCATAAATAAGGATAACCAGTTATAAAGGTGTTCCATGTTTATGCTATATGCTAGAAGGTTTTCTAGTTGATAGTCACTTGATATTCTTAGGGTGTTTCGACTTAAATTCCTACAATTGTCATTTATCAAATGCATTCGTTATTAAAGTCAAATTATTTGAAATGGATTCTTAATCCACCATAGTAAGTACTATCTTCTTTTATAAAGTTATTATCTTTAATTAGTTTAGTTATTTATTGCTTTTCAATCGTTAGTTCTTAATCAATAAAACCCCTAAAAGCCAGTTTAATTAAATTAATTAGTAGAACTGTTAGACTAAAGGATAGGTAGCTTCACTGTTCCCTGTGGTAAGGAAGATACCTGGACTTACCTACACTATACTATTACTGACCAGGTACGCTTTCCTATGTTGCGGTAGTTTAGTTAGGGTAAATAAAAAGGGTAAAACTTTGTGATATATATATATATATATATATATCTATATATATTCCACACATCAAAGTTGTTGGCGCCGTTGCCGGGGAATGGTGGCTTATCTATTTTTAGTTTGTAATTTAACTAAGTTAATCGATCCTTGCGAGGTACTTCGTTTGTTGTGAATTTTTGTTTACTTATTTTTCATTTTTCAAGAAAGTTGCCTTTTACAGTTCTTGTGTTTTCGTGGAACTTTTAGGAGTTTATTGCCCAGATTGTCAAAACCATTTGACGAACCGGAGAAGGAACTTCATAAGAGGATCAAGAATACACGTTTAAAAGCTGCAAAGTTGTAACCAAGGAATCTGTGCGAGGAGATGGCGGATGACCAACCGATGTGGAACGCAAGAAGTGCTGCACCGGCAGCTGTGCCTAAACGTATTGCAAAACCCGACTTCACAACATATATGGAGATAAAAGGCCAATTCCTTAACATGGTCCGCGAATTGACTTTTGATGGAAAGATGGAAAGTGACCCGAACCAGCATGTTGAAAGTTTCCTAGACATCTGTGATCTATTCAAAACTGATGCTTGTTACCGATGACACCATTCGGCTAAGGCTTTTTCCGTTTACCCTTATTGGGGAAGCTAAGGCATGGCTGTGATCATTGGAACCAAACTCGATCAGTACTTGGAACTAAATGAGGAATCAATTTGTGTCTCGTTTCTTTCCACCAACAAAGGCAGACAAGCTCAAAGCCGACATAAGGGCTTTCCAGCAGAGAGAAGAAGAAACAATAACTAAAGATTGGGAGAGGTTCAAAAGGATGATGTACTCATGCCCCAATCATGGGCTCAGTAAGAGCGAGCAAGTTCAGACATTCTATCGAGGTTTGAACTACCCATCTAGATGCACTTTGGATTCATCAAGCGGGGGAGTCTTCATGTATAAGACTCCCACGCAAGGCTATCAAATGATCGAGGAAATGCTGATCCACAACATCAAGTGGACACCTGATAAGAGAACTATCCCTAGAAAGTTCGCCAGAAACATATTTTTTGGCTATGACTTGAATGATGAACTAGCCTCATTAAAGAACAATCAGGTAAGCTTGAAAAGAAAATGGACGAACTGATTAAGTCTATTAATGCTATGTAGGTAGGTTGTGAAGAGTGCGAAGGACCGCACCTCACCAAGGATTGCCCGAACAGACCCGGAAGACATGAACTTCATGAATTGTGGAAACTATCAAGGAGGGTGGAACAACAGGAATTATGATCAAAGGCAAAATCCTTCAGGTTTTTACCAACACAACCAGCCCGCTCCACCAAAGCCAGATCACGAGTTCAAACCGAAATCATCTCTGGAGGATGCATTAGAGAAATTCATGGCATCACAAGCAAACGTTAATGAAGAGGTAAGTCATTCACTCAGAAACTAGCGAAGTATGATAAAAAATCTTGAATTGCAGGTTGGGAGAATCGCACAGACACTAAGTGGTAGATCCAAAGGAGAACTTCCACCTCAGACTCAAATTAATCCCAAGGAAGAATCATCAAAAGGCATATGATGGCAGAAAAGAAGAAAGTGTTGATACCAAAGAACCCAAAGAAGTGGACCGATATTTACGATGATGCTTACGAGTCATCAGACTATCTATCTGATGAGATTCCGGATGAACTACCGGATGAGTTCATAATCAAGTTTCAAGATATGGTGGTCGAAGCATTAAGGAACCATTTTAAGTCTGAACCAGTGAAGATTGAGATTGAGCCAGAAGAGGAGGATTATGCAGAACTAGTCATCCCTCCCGTAGGAAAGAAAGATAAAAAGCTCAAAAAGAAAAAGGATGATACTTCCAATTGTACTTATGTTTTTCCATACAAACATGATTCGCGGAGCTTCAATATTCCTTTTTGAATTTTTGGTTACTCTGATACAGCTTTAGTTGATTGAGGAGCTTCACTAAATTTAATGCCTTTATCTTATTGTAGAACAAAAGATACGAGGAGTGAATGGAAAATCGACTAGCCCCCTAGGGATCGCGGTTGATATACCAATTAGGGATAGGGAACTTCATATACCGTACCGACTTTGTGGTACCCGATTTACCCGAAGATGCGGAGGTCCCCATTATCTTTAGCAGATCATTCTTGTACACATCCCAATCAGTGATACATTAGAGGACTCAAACACTTAGTCTTCCGCACGAAGATACAAGATTGACATTTGCTCCAAACGGATCTCACGTAAGACCCGTTTTCGTTTCTTTTTTTCCGAGGACCGAAGAGAAAGGTGAAAGTTCTAAGGCGAGCACATTGGGAGAACCATCCAAAGGGCAAAGGTACAAGAAAAAGTCGAAGGAGGTGTCATCTATGTAATATCTCATTCCAAAAATTCATACATTTAACGGTAAAAAACATTTTTTTATAGAAAGTAACCTTAGTAGTGGAAAATGGTCCTCTAAATTGAAAAATTTATAAAAATGGATCCAACAAAGTAACTTGTCTCAAACATTGAGTATTCAAAGTTCAACTACCAAAGCGTGAGTTCATCCATATCAAGATATAAAAAAAATCCTACCAATTAGAAAACTAGCTAAGCCTTGATTATCACGGAGCTTCAAGCAGGTCCTTTCCCTTTATCCTTAGCGGATGTACCTGCCACTAAAAACATAAACCAGAACGGGTTAAGCTTTACACTTAGTGAGCACAAACCAAACCCTATACCAACCATATATCACATAATCAACATACATAAAACAAGAACTGGACATGCATCAATCCTTTTGTCCCACGGCTCAATATCATCAAGGACTAACAGACACCGGTAACAGGCTATTTCACTACAAGAACCCACGGTGACCACATGCCACTACAATGGCCACTGTCATATTTTACATGCCAGTCTCATTTCCACCATACAATGTACGTACTGTAACGCCCCATTTTCCTAATTTGTGTTTTAACGACGTTAGTGTTATGTTATGTTAACCTATAAGTTGCTTATGTGAATTGTAGAACTTTGGGGGCCTTGGAGTCATTCATCAAAGTAGAAGGTGAGTAAGGTCTTATATAAAAAGGGGTTAAAACCCTAACTTCCTCTCATCCTTCATGGAGACGGTTTTTGAGAGAAAGATAGAAAGGGAGTGCGATTTTGGGAGTTAAATTCGAAGGATGGATTCGTTAATTGGTGAAGCAATTGTGCAATTCGTGTATTGCTGGTGTTATTGGCAAAAGGTATGAACTTTAATCCTAGTTATTGTTGTGTTTTGGGTCATTCATAAGCTAGGGTTCGTACGGTTGGGGTTTGACGAATTGTTGGTCGAATTGATAACTTTTAGATGTTTAATCGATGTTAGATCGTTGCTATATGTTTGGGGATGATTCTATAAGTATCAATTTCTTTAGTTGTTGCGGAAATCGGTACTAAGGGTAGAAATCTCGACTTTGGGACAAAATCCCCTTGAAAGTCAATTTTTGGGTTTCTGGACAGTTTTCCCGTCGCGAAGTTGTAGACTCGCGTTGCGAGGTGCCTTGCGCCGCGAGCCCTCTGTTTCGTCGGATTGTCTGTTTGATCATTTATTTGCTTTCGCGAAAACCCGAATCTCGCGAACGCGAGATCCTTCTGTTTGGAAATTGGACTTTTCTTGTTAAGGGTCGTTTGGGATGTTCTGGGTTATATTCCCCTAAGGAATGTTAGTACTTGATGTTTCGTGAAGTTTGGGAGAAATTGGACTAGCGTAGCTAGGTCATTTCTGTTAAGAGGTCGGGTTGTGTTTTAGAACCCATTTGGGGTGGAGTTTTGATATGTTGTATGCATGTGTATGTGTTATAGGTGTTTGATACTTACTTGATGAAGCACGTGTTATCGAGGCGTTGTGACAGGTGAGTACATTAACCCTCTATGTATGGCTATATATGCTAGTTGCGCGTATACGTGTTGTGGTTAAATGAGACTGGCATGTATTTTTCGTCGTGGCCATTGTAGTGGTGGTGGCCACCGTGGCTATCGGTGGTGTGGTAGCCTGGTACCAGAGTCTACGGTCCTTGATGGTAGAGAGCCGTAAGGACATTTATGTGTTGCCTGACCATTTCTTGTTTACGTATGTGATTATGTGATATGTGGTTTTCACCAAGCGTAAAGCTTAACCCGTGGTGGATTCTCCGACGAGGCCGAGGCTCAGCTCAATTATCAGTATATAGAACTTTGAACACAATGGGTTTTCGATTGGTTTAAATTGTTGGTTGAGATTTACATTTTATTGGATGGACCTTGTTTTGAGGATTTCAACATTGAACCAAATGTTATTGAGAATCTTGCTATATAAATTCTTAAGTTTTAAAGTTTTCATATTTCTTATGGACCATTTTCCGCTGTTAAGGTTACTTTGGTAAAGGTTTTCGTTAAATTCCAATTAAATAGTGAAAATTTGGTTTAAGTTGTTACACATACGTAATTAGCATACGATCACATAGGAGTAGGTTAATGTACTCACCTGCCAATGATGTCCAAAATTCAGGCACTTCATATACCACACGCAATTAGTTCAAGCACCTAAAACACACGTACAACATACATATATAAACAACTATTCGAAACGCGTTCTAAAACCGTACCCAACCCTTAAGCCTTAGGCCTAACAAAACCATCCCAAAGGCCCTCAAATTCTACCAAACACAATCTCTTAGGATATCCCTTAGGAGGCCCTAAAAGAAAACCCCAAAACATCGCCGCACAGAAAAAGTCACCGAACAAAACAGTGTAGTAGGCGGGTTATACCTGCGCGTTACCTACCGATCACACTGGATCGACCCATTCACCGGTTATCGCCCAAGATGCCAAGGTTTTCATCTCTAAACCCAAATTCTGCGGTTTTTGACCAAATTGAACCATATAGGACAACCCCCAATCATGTTACATCACTATAATAGCATAAAAACAACAAAAGATGATCAATTGATCATCCAATCATAAACCCTTAATAACCTAAAACCTAAAATCAACCTTTAACCCAAATCCCTTCAATTAGAGAGTTGAGATAGCATACCGTGAAGAATTTCACCAACAATACGTGTACTTCTTGATTGCTAACCCAAGTGATGCCTCCAATCTCCCAATTGCAACACCAAAAATCGCCGACTCTCTTCCTCTCTCTCAAAAATCGTTTCCAGCCAACTAAGTGAGGGGAGTTGAAGTTTCACCCTCCTTTTATACCTGTTATTCTAACCCTTACACTTTTAACTTGACCACAACAACCCCCATGTTCTGAAAAATTACACAAATAACCAAAAAGTTAAAATGACACATAACTAACACCGTTAAAGTCATAACTTGGAAAATGGGACGTTACAACTCTCCCCTACTTACCAAGATTTCGTCCCCAAAATCGCTTAGGCATGGAAAAGCTCCGGGTAGCTCGCCCTCATCTCCTCTTCTGGCTCCCACGTCCATTATGATCCCTTGTGGTGCTCCCAAAGAACTTTTACCAAACCAATTTCCTTGTTTCGTAAGGATTTGGTATCCCTTTTGAGAATTGCGATCGACCTCTCTACATAATTCAGCCGTTCATCGACTTGAATGTCGTCTATAGGAACATGTGCCGACTCGTCAGCTAAACACTTCCTCAACTGAGACACGTGGAAGGTGTCGTGTATCTGACTAAGCTCCGGCGGTAACTCCATTCAATACGCAACCTTACCAACCCGTGCTATCACCTTGAAAGGTCCGTTAAATCTAGGGCCTAACTTGTCCATCTTTCGGAATCAGATCACCCCTTTCCACGGTGACAAAATCAGTAAGACATAATCTCCCACATTGAACTCCAAATCCGACCTCCGCTTGTCGGCGTAGCTCTTTTGACGACTCTGGGCAGTTCGCAACCGTTCCCGAATCATTTCAATGCTTTCTGTCGTCTTTTAAGCGATCTCGATAATTCCTAGTTCTCGCTGACCCACCTCTCCCTAACAGATGGGAGTCCTGCATCTCCTCTCGTACAACATCTCATACGGAGGCATGCCAATACTGGCATGGTAGCTATTGTTATATGAGAACTCGACCAACGGTAGGTAAGTATCCCAGCTACCTCCAAAGTCAAGTACACAAGCCCTTTGTAACGCCCCATTTTTCCTTTTTAGTTATTTAGCTTGTTTCGTTAAACTTGAGTTAAGTTG
>LUCG01070432.1:0-20000 GCA_001633085.1 Carthamus tinctorius | reverse complement strand
GTATAAAGTTTTCTTTTTACTTTTTTTAATAATTTTACGATTTATTTGGATTTTTAATATAATAATATTAATGGATTTGGTTCAATCCTATAAGTTTGAATTATAAAATTTGGATTCCTAAACTTTGTGATTTTTTTATTTTTGATTTTTAATTTTATAAATGTTAATTGGGTTAAGCGGGTCAACCCGTTTAATTAAACGGGTCGGGTTAGGGTCAAGCATTTTCACCCCGTTTAACTTTGAACCCGACACGAACTCGACACACACGACACGTTTGTCAGGTCTATAAAAAAGCGTGTTTGATAAATATATTAATAAAATAAAAACTTAATTTTAATTATATCTGGATTAAAATTAAAAGATCTAGATTAATCGCTTTTCGAGTTGGATTCCTACTATATTTATGAAAAGAGTTTGCTTTCAATTTTTAAGAATTAAGATATAAAAGAAGTATACATCATTACACTCTTCATTCAATGGGAAGAGGTATTACGTATCAAATCAAATATATATCGTTTTTATCAATTAAATTAATACCAATTACACTTGGTTGGTATATGGTATTGAAAGTTGCTTACCAAGGTAGTATCATGGCACTCAATTATCTAATACTTATTAGTTTTTTATTTTTGTGTTTTTATATTAAATATTGTAACCTTAACTATTTTGTTGGTATTTGAATGTTTGTAACTTCTATTCCTTGTAAATAAGATACCTTAAACATCACATATGTTACATGAAAACTCAAAACATCAATCAAAATTTTATTAAAATGACAAGTTTTCATATGTGTAGCTTAAAGTNAAAAAAAAGAACTTGGTACTTTATCAAGTTCAACCCTAAATGGAAAGACTAGTGTGTTTAGTGTGTTTATTTGGTAAGTGTGATTTCAATTTGTTTTTAAGTATTTTCTATTGGGCCCATTTTGGGCTCACATCACATTTACCAAGCCCATCATAAGTTTCTTGTGGCATTTGCTCAATCCTTCTATAAAACCCAACACTATATTCAAATCTTCTTGGGCTAAAACAAACCAATTTAATGTATAAATAGACATGAAACTATGAAAGTGAACTTCAAATTTTTGTGTTTCTATTTTTTGGGTTGATTTTTTGGATTGGAAGGGTTTGTAGTTAACCCAACATAAAACCAAATCATATATAATGAAATTAATAATAAAATGAAATGGTTCATTTACTTTCATAGTTAGGAGATTATATTAAGACAGATTTCGGTTTGAATTAACTGAAAGTTGTTTGGGTTTTGTCTAATTCCAAACCACCTGAGAGCCGAACTGAATACTAGGCTGACAAAATCACATTTAAGGGTTATATAGGTTGGTTGGGCATAAGGGAGCTGGTCAAGTTAGGGTCAGAGAACTAAAGATGTTTTATTTGGCTTTATGGTTATTTGTGTGTTTCTGTCTGATCTATCTTTTTGTATTTTTACAGTGTACCTACCATTTTTTTTCTTTGTGCTTCTTTCACCATATGCTCATGCTTTTGCACAAGCGAGGGGTTTCACGAAAACAGTCGCCCTAGGATGTTAGGGTAGTGGTCAAGTTTGCACACCTCTAACTACTCCCAAGCCTTACTTTCGAATAGAATTTACTAAGTCGGTTGCTTTGGTTTCAGTTAATTGAACCGGATTTTGTTGACTCCTAATGAAGGTTATTGAGATTCAGGTCGTTGACGCTAATTTACAGTTAATCGATTGATGGTATGAGGGCATTAGTTGGGGTCAAAATCAAACCGAATAAAGAAACCTATCAAACTAAAAGACCCAAACTCTAATCAGATAAATGAACCTTTAATCAAAACGAATAAAAATGCTTTCTATTTAACTTTAGTTTTATGTGGCTTATATTCAAACAAATTATGCAAGAATGTCCATCTTCATGTTCTTTATTCTTATCAAAATCAAACAGATTGAAAGTAAAATATCTCAATCATAATTAAAAAGAAATTAGTTAGTAAATGAGGATGAATTTAATGTGAAGTTGTTCAAAGATGCATATTTAATGAAGAACAACATCCATACTGTTTTGATTTTGACTTTTTCCAACATGATAGTGGTTGAACATGTTAATGGTGTGGGTCAACATTTGACTTATGCTATGCACTTTGAGTACTAGTTTTTTTAAAGGAATTATAAATTCACCCCCTTATGATGGGTATAGATATTTTTATATGTGTGTATAGTTGAAACCTAGTGTAGAATTGTCTATTTTTATATGAGTGGGAAAAGACCTATGAAGGGTCAAATTTGACCCTCCATAGGTCTTTTGTTTGCATGATTGAATTGGATTTTAAAATTTTGAAATTTTAGTCTAATGGTTCTTTTGAAAGATTTTTTGTTAATTTAAAATTTCAAGATTTCGTTGAAATCTCCCAAATATAAAAATTGAAATTCCACGAAGTGATTGGTATTTGACAGGATTTTATAGAATGTGTACATAACAATATTTTCATATACATTAAAATATTTGTTTTTTAATAATTAGTTAATCAAAAAATAGTTTACTATTTTATAATTACTTATAGGGAATGAAATTCAGTCCAATACAAAATCCTACAAACAAAACACATCAAAGATTTCAAATCTTTCAAAAACTAAATTCTTTTAATTCCTAATTAAACACCACCTAAGGGGACGTTTGGTTTTAGAAATGTTTTTGAGAAACTTCGATTTTGTAGAATGAGTTGAGATTGAAATAATTACTTGCATTTGGTTTGTAAGATTTTAAAAAAAAATTCAAGTTCTATTCTTTACAGAGAATTTATATAAAAGGAAATTATAAGTAGATAATTATAAAAATATTTTTTTTGTCGAATCGATCATTACAAAACAGTTACTTTTAACATATTTTAAGATATTTTTACAAACAAATTTTATGAGTCTCATGAAATATCAACTATCGTCATAGGATTTCTAAATCCGATATTTATGGGATTTCACTGAAAATCAGATACTTCAATTTAGAACCTTTTTTAAAATCAAATGAAGGATTAAAATGAAGTATAACCCAAATCTCTCTAAATTCACAAACTCCTGCAAAGCAAATGGCCTCAAAAAGAATAGTCCATTACTTTGAACAAAATGCTTTAAAATGTAACATACATCGAATAGAATTATATTTTAAGAAACCTTTATTTAAAATCCCTACTTAATAGTCATTGGAGATGGTCGTAGGATCGAACAAAGATAAAGTTCGGCGAAAATGAGCCTCTTGTTTGGTCAAAAATGGAGCCTTTAGCCTTATGTTCGATGAGGAAGGGGTAGTCAGGTAACGCGGGGTGTGCTATATATTCAATAAAAAACTTGATTTGGTGGTAAAAAGACTGAGATACCGTTTGAATTAATGTATGAGATTTGACAGAGGTAGTTTAAAGGATGAAAAACGAACAGTATGTCAATTTGAAAGGTTAGGGACTAAAATACCAACTTTTGACAAATCACATGGAGGTAAAATGTAGTTTAGTTTAAAAGAAAAGTTTTACTTTTTACATAAATTTGTCTATAAAGAAATATTAAAAAACACATGCATCCACATGATGCACTCTATTTATTTCATATTTGACTTCAATGATAAAGTATAGTTGGGAGAATTAAAGGTTTTTCCTCCTCTATTTATTTATTTTTAAATTATATATTAACTAAGGTTGGTATCATCCAACTAATTTTTCTAAACAATTTGAATTCAAGTTTAATATTATCAATTTTGTATATTCACCGACAAATATAAACGATATATACATCATAATGTAACTTATATGAGCGTATTTAGAACTTACGATAAGTAATGCTTAAGATATCGCTATTTGATCTCTTATCTATGCTTTTTACGGATGAATTGTTATGGGTTCACTTTCGTTTGTTAATTAATTTAAATGTGAAGTAATAACATAATCTTATCGATAATTCTAACATGTACGATAATATGGACATATTGGGTTCTTTTAGCCAATGAAGTTCATATAAAACGTTATCTTTACATGAGCGAAAAAAATGAAAAAAAAAATATAGATATAGTTTGATTTACAAGGAATGAACTATATAAGATTCAACAAGGATGTCTTTCAGTGCTGTGGCGGATTGGTTATCGTTCGGGGGGTTCATAGCGCCCTAACTGTGTTCAAGCATTCTCGTGCGCATGTATGAAGACATTTAAGTGGGGCCATGTTTAGCCCCCAAAATTACCGGAGATTAGTCGGGCTTTGGCTTAAACACCCTTAAAAGAAAAATGATTCAACAAGGATAAAATGATGATGATATTAGTTTTTTTAGTGTACTCATAGATATCCCCCCTAGATTAGAATGTTGCATTCATTTCTTTCCATTTGTTACTTAGTTTACCTAATAAAATATACATGCCATCCGTTAAGTCGTCAAATTTACAAGATCCACCCGTTATCGATCGGAATGGATACAAAACAAAAGGAATCGAACGTTTATTTTATTACACTGTTTGAAAATTCATTAAAATACTAGATAGAAAATTAAGGCAAACTTTTAATGTATGTTGATACATATTTATCCTCCTTTAAACCTCATTTAAGGGTATATTTGGTATGCATAACATAACATCACATGACAAAATAAAACTTGCAATATCATGTTTGACATGCTCTTAGACTAGTGATCGAAGCAAGACAAGACTGAATGAAACAAGAATGCATTTCTTTTAGGATAATGTTATTGACACACCTATTAATGTTAAAATCAAGTCGATCCATATATTGAGAATGTTAAATGTAGGTTCTGATATTGATATGTATAAAGAGAAATTTATTTAATAGGGGTGCACTTAGCAATATATACAAGGAGGAGAAATTATATTTCCTCCTACGGCTCTTTAGCCTACTCATCCTCCTACTCACTTGATCATTTGACAAGTGTTAAAATTTAGGAATGATATGAAGAAAGAGAATTAGTGCATTACACATGTCAAATGATCAAGTGAGTAGGAGGATGGATAGGTTAAAAATGTAGGAGGAAATATAATATTCTCATATAGGAGTGTCATTAGCCTTTCCTTTCCTTTATCCTAACAAGATTGACAAATTACTAAAATACTCATGTTAAAACCCTAAAACTTTTGATAGTTCTTTCATCTACCTACCTCACTATCTCACATCCAGTCATGTCCTGTCGGGATAACAAACAACCCTAAACATCTTATTCGACATGCTATCCATATGACGAGTAGGCGGGTTAACCACACCCATTCAAAACCCAAAAAAGACACCCTCGAAAACTCGTTTTAAACCCGAAACTATCGTCCCTACTCCTGCCAAGAACTTTTCTTCCTCAAATCCCGACAAGCGCTAAAAATTTCTGAATCCGCCACTAAATATCCAACCGTACAATTGCCATTTGCCATCTTCTTAAATGCTCATTTCCTACCCCTATACCCACCCCTACCCCTAACCCACCTATTACCATAAATACCCCCCAACATCCACCATCTAATTTAAAAAAAAAAGAATACCCAATTCCTCAAATCACACTTCACCATGAAAAACCTCATTCTTCCTTTCTTCTTGATCTTCTTCCTCCTCACAACCTCCATAGCGACCCGACCCGACCCGAAGTCCGACAAAAAACCACACAACAAAAAGGGAGGTGGTGGCGATGGCGGCGGCGGGTTTTTCGGGCCCGGGTCGGGGCCCGGGTTCAACATACCCGGGTTCGGAAGCAACTGGCCTGGCAACGGTAACATAGGCGGCGGGTACGGGTCGGGTTATGGAGGCCCGAAAGGTGGCCACTCTAAAAGCGGGGTGACCCGACCCACCGTGGTGTGTAAGGATAAGGGCCCGTGCTACAAGAAGAAGCTGACGTGTCCGGCCAAATGCTTCACCGCCTACGCCGGTTCCGGCAAGGGCTACGGCGGCGGCGGCGGCGGAGGCGGGTGTACCATGGATTGCAAGAAGTGTGTGGCTTATTGTTAAATTTTACTTTATATATAATTATAGTTACAACTTGGGATCATATTTATATCAATCTGTTTCGGTGAGACCAGTAAGATCAAGTTTTTACGCTTAAAACTTTACAATAAAATACTGTGAAGGTTACAGTGTAACCTTCACGGTATTTTTGCAGTAAAGTTTCAAGTGTAACTGGTCACATGAAAATATGTTGGTGTCACGTGAACCTGATCCTATAGTTATAACTATATATATACGTTATATATATATAGACACGTGTCATGCCGGAGTCCGGTGGTGGCTCATATGGCGGAGATGGGCGGAGATGGCTGAGATATAGCCGGTGGCCGGAAAACTGCTTACTCTCATTGTAGGATGTATTGGTTTCAATTAAAAATGTGTTGCATTTTTAATGAAAGTTTGTAATATTTATGTGATCGGTATAATTTATATATTTTTGTTTTACTGTTATTATTTATATGTGTGGAATGATGAAAAGTTTTAAATTCGATGAGAAACGTGGGAAGTGGTTATCAATTATTGAATGAGAGATGAACGAAAAATAGGATGTCATTTATCAAAAATAGGGGTGGCAATTTTCGACATGACACAAACCCGATACGGATAAACGGGTTTTGGTTGAGTTTTCTGACTGGCAACCCGTTTATTTCACGAGTCGTGCTTGGGTTGGTATATGGGTTCGCAGGTCGTCCCGTCAACCCGTGTATCTTTTTAAAAATATTTTTTGTATAACAAAATTTTATTTTGACTTTTGAGTTTTACTTTTTCAATTTCAATTCAGCGAATAAAATCAATAAATCGAATTTTATTTTGGTTTTATTTGAAGTTTTGAACTAGGTTGTATTTGACCGCCGACCCCGCGAACCCATATAATTAAACGGGTTACGCGGGTCATGTTCCAGTTGACGGGTCACGGGTTAGAATTAAAGATGTCGATATGATTATTTAAACAAGTCGTGTCCGAGTTGAATCTTCTAATCCGTCAACCCGAATACGATACGATTATCACCCATAATTAAGATACACTAAATTAATTCTTTTTTAAGTTATACTTTATAAAAAGGTATTCAATTAGAAGTTATCAAAAATTTTGAAAACAATTGACCATCAATCGGCACGGTTGTGCCGTTTTTCTCTTATGCCAGTTACGCTCGACGGTGTTGTCGAAGGTACCGGTTCGCCTCACGTCCATCTTCACGATCGAATACGGATGGTCTTATAAAAAAAGGTCTCTTATGGCTTACTTATATAACATAAATATCTCCATGTGCTTTTTTGGGATATATAAAAGCTCATTTATTTCATTTCCACTAATGGATAAGTATTAAAAGGTATAGGTAGCATTCCCCCAACCAATTACGATAGTGGGAAATTATTATAGTTATTTATTGTTTAAATATTTATTGCTTTTATGTGATAAGATGATGGTCTTTATTAAAGCTTTTATAATTATTATTTTATTGATTAAAAATCTTAGTTGGTAAGTAACGGTGATGACTACTTTGTTGACACTTATGGGATAGAAGACGTTTATACTATACTAATTTACTGATCTAGACGGTATTGGTGGTTCTTGTCTAATAAAAAGTCATTTGGTTTCTATTGGTAAACAACCCTAAGCATCGAATTTGGATCATGACCGATTATGAGTGACAATTTAGAGGGATTGTTCATAACTGATTGCTCCTTATCGGATAAACGACATGGTAAGGGGTCGTACTGAAAGACGGGTTAAGGTTAACCAATTATGACCAAATTGTTCAGTGTCGAGTGGCGTTTAGACATTGGTCAATGAACCTATTAAAATGGATCGTGCCTTGAGAAAATATGTCCAAATATGAACCAAGTTTAACGTAAGCCAACCCTGACATACATGACCTTTGCCCTTACTTCCCTTAGCGTTAATTGGCGCTAAGATGAATGCTAGCGTCAATCTTACGCTTTGTAAGGTCATAGTTTCAATAGTACGTTAATCATTTCAAAATGTAATTTGGAAACATAATTAGAACATCATAATGATTTTGTAAAACCATCATACTCATAATAAAGTATACTATAATTATTTTGTAAGTCCATCATACTCATAATAAAGCATATTATAATGATTTTGTAAAACCGTGATAGATTTCATAATAAAGCATACTATATGCATTATGGCATCACATTTGAGATCTCACACGTCCATTTGGCATGATAGGTCTCCACCATCCCGTCTATCATCAGTACTCAAGTTCAGATGTGCCCTTGAGCATATTTTGACTACCGTCACATAATACAGTCTTAGAGGTATCATTTCCAATACATGTACTCATTATTGTTTGTCATATGTTTTTTCTTGTCGTTGCTAACCAATACATGCCCCGACACACATAGCCCATATGTATTCATATAGATTAACCATATGAGAAAACATTTAACAACAATTTAACTATATCACAAAACAATTAAACGTATATAGTATGTCTTGCTTCCATAACATAACATAGCATGCTCATATATTTATCAATTCGTACTATACTTAAATATAATAGCATGTATAAATTCAAACATATTATGCTTACGCAACACTTTAATCATATTGAAACATATACATCCATGTGTATCTCGTTCAAAATAATCACAATGAACTCACAAGGTAACATAGGCGTGTCTAGTAATTGTTTCCGATCAAGAACTTATACATTATCCATCAACACATCCCAGTCGAAATTTTCCAAAAGTTAATTCATTGTCAAAAACGACATCATCCAAAAGACAAACCCAAACAACGTCACTAGCCAACCATATTGCACTTTTCTACTATTCAACTTTAATGATCATGGCTATGGATTACCGGAGAACCAACAAGCCATGATAAAATGCGGATTCTTACCTTCGATCTTACCTTTCTACTATTTTCTTAAGGGCAAAATAAATCAAAATGTAACAAAATTTATCTCGATATTCAAATCTCTAAAATAGATAATCTATTAAAGTTAAAATGTAGATCTCTTTACAGATTTTGGCTTTTAAGTTCTTCATTTAAAAGAAAATTATAGAAAATCTGTTAAAGATCTTATTAACTAAGAAACAATTTTGCATTTTGATATATTTTAACTTTCTTCAAAAAGCAAAATCTACATTTTCTGCCAAGAAACAAGCATAACCAATATTTTGTGAGGAAAAACATAATATAAAAAACAGAACAATCAAGGTATCATATAACACAAGATTTACAGAGGTTATCTACCAAATTTAGCCATCTTTCTATACTTTTACATCATATAAATAAAAAAATCTTCCATAATATTTATAAAGAAAACATTCCGAAAAACAAGCTTTTTTTAGAATTAACATTGCCTTTGCCCAACCGACCTCCGAAGAACCCATGTGTCGAGTTTTTATAGCGACTCCCGTCATACTGCCGCCCTCACGGCGCCTCTAGCAACTTCACGTCTCATCTCCGCTGCTTTGCCACTTCCGCGGAAATACATGTATACTTGCTGCATGATGGGAAATACGATAATGAGCTCAAAACTTTTCTAGTATTTTTTTTCCCGGAAAAATAGCACAAACTTCTAATGGGTTTCTCTTTGCCAAATTTCCAAGATGAAATTGCAAACTTGCCCATTGTTAGGTGTCAAATGTTTTTTAAGAGGTCTGAAGTCTTATCTCACATCCAAAAAATAAGACGTGCATGGTGCACCTCCTAAAATTTCAAAGGATGGTAAGAGGTTTTCAGACCTTTTCTTAAAAATAAACAAAAGGTCTCAAGTCTGCAAACCTCTTAATTTTCAGACTTAAGAGGTTTTAAGGTATTTTTTTTAAAAACAAACAACCCCTAAATTTGTTATCGGTTTTGGTCCTCAAGATTAGGAGTAAAGTGTAGACAAGTCGAGCTTTCAACGAGTTACTCAAGTCGATCTCAAACACAAAATAGAACTAGTAAGAGCCGAGCTTTATAACACCAATGTTCGACTCAGCTTGTTCGAAAACTCGATTCAATTTTTCGAGTCGAGTCGAGTTGAACCAAGCTTAAATGAGATATGATAGCTTCTTTATGTTCTAACATTCTTGCCAAGATCTAGTTTCGTTCAAGTAAGGGATTCTAGCCAATTGAAAGGATCTTCTCGCCATTCGAACATACCCTTTTTTGAGCCAAACATGCTCACATATTTATTAATCATACAATTAAAATATAAAAATTATCGAGCTCAAGCCGATAACGAGTTAATCGATCATGAGCTTGAACCCATAAGACGAACATCGGGCTCGAGCTCAATAACTCAAAAAATATTCGAGCTCAAGCGCTACATTGAAAAAGTTAATCGTGCTCAAGCCTAGTATTAAATTTCTGAGCCCGACTCTTGATTAACCTACTATCGACTCGACTTGGCTTGGCTCGTTTACACCCTTGGGTGCTCTAGAGGGTACCAAAAGGCGAAAACCTTCTTCCACGACTTTGGTACTCATCTCGCCATTTTAGAAGCATTTAGTATACAGACAGACATACAGGAGTAAAAAGTGAGGTAGACAGGTCAAAGCATTGAGAAAGATTCTAGGGTTTCAATTTGACATGGGTAGTTCAGTAATACGAAACTGACCTGAATAACCCAGATGCTGAGCAGCGACTCGAGGCAGAACAACCCAAATCCAACAAAATAGAAAATCTACCAAAAAAAACTTAATTAGTACAATCAAGAGAAAAGAATACCAAAACGGGCTAAAATCCTCAAAATGCAACAAAGTTTGGTTTAGTTCCTATTCAGCGTAACGGAATTTTTTTTAACGAAGTTACAATTTTTTCTATTTTTATACCTATTTTGATCGGTAACCAGCTGATCTTGTAACATTTGGTGACATGGATACCCATTTATGAAATGTTACTGAAACAACCGGTAACCTATTGATCTTGTAACTTTTGATCACATGGATACCCGTTTATGAAGTTCTCGAAAAAGGTTATAGCAAAGTGGATGATAAACTTGACATTCACAGTATCAAATTTTAAGAGCAAAATCAGCAAGTTGTCGGTCAAAATGGGTAAAAAAATTTAAATTTATAACTTTGTTACATTAAATATATAACTTGGAAATTTGTTGCGTCGATTACAAAAGAACTCTTTGTTACACTAAAAATGACAAAGCGAAAATAACTTACCCCAACCAAAGCGTGATTGCCTACAAGGTCAACTGCCGGTAGAATCCCTCTGCAGAAAAGGAGAAATGTTAAACCTAAATGAAATAAATGTGCAAAATGATATCTCGACATAATCAAACTTATAATTACGGTAGGTGGGATGAGAAACTCACGCAAGAGATTTTCCTTTGAAGACAACGGGAGGGGCAACTGCAGCAAAGATGACGAAGCCAATATGAACCTACAATCACCATAAAAAATTAGAAAACATCTATAAAGATATAATAGCCAAAAAATATTTTCCATCCGTCCCAAAATAAACATCCAAAGTACCAAAAAAAAAGGCAAACAGTTTTAGAAATATGTAATTAATAAACTTTTTAATTAACTAAATGATGATTTTACCCTTAATGATATAAAGAGACTAATCAATTTCTCCAAGTCATGTTTAAGGGTAGAATTGGAAGTGTACACGTACTTTACAAACTAAAATAAGAAATGTGGATACTTATTCTGGGACCGACTAACATAGAAATGTAGACACTTGTTTTGAGAGAGAAGGAGTAATATGCTAATGACACAAGAATCTTACCAAGTAAAATAAGAAGAACCAAGTGAACTTCAATGCACTCTCACTCCTGCAATACAATTTGCAATGTTAAATAATGAGTAAGATTCCATTTTCTTATACCATTTTCATCCTTTGTTCTCCGATTTTATGGATCTTATTTTAGTTTCTATTCACATCAAGTGTATACCCACCGTAACCACAACGGTTGTGGCATAGTAGTTGAGGGTTTGAATATCCCATCTGCCCAGGGTTCAATTTCAGGTGTCCACAACAATTGTGGCCACTGAGCTTATCAGAGCTAATGTTGGCTTACAGCTATAATTTGCTGAGATTAGTCTGCGCATAGCCCATGACACCCTTCCAGTATATATACCCACCGTCACATATTTATTTCATCTACAAAAAACCCAAAGGACCTAAACAAGGAAGGAATAGTATTCCATTTGTTTATCTCATTTTCGCCGTTGTAGTATCCCCCCCCCTCCTTCTGTATCATAAAATTTGCAACGGTCTCCATATTGGGATGTTCCAGAATTGCAATTTTTGCTTTTTTCCCATTAATTTTCAACCTAAATTTGCCCATTCCAAAATACAAATTATTTTAAGAAAACTTTGAAGAGACTGGGCATTTACCTGAATGCACGATAAAGAGGCCGGTACCACAACACGTAGGCAAGTGGAACTCCCGAAATGAAGTAGATTAGAGCAAGAAACCAAATCTTCGGGTCTAGCAGAAGAAAATTTTGAGTAAGAATAATATCCCAATGGTAAGAAAAAATAACAAATTTTATGAACTTAAAGTTACAAAAGAATCCCATTAGCACAAACCTTCTCCTTTAATCCAAGCTGTTGTTGTGGCTATAATATTCCACAGAAGACAGAGTACTAATCCTGCTCATATAAAAATGGTATTTTATTAGGGCGCTTACTTTTTCAATATCTTGAAGTTGTTAATTGTACAGAGCTCGGATCC
Source organism: Carthamus tinctorius (assembly GCA_001633085.1). Lineage (NCBI taxonomy): Eukaryota > Viridiplantae > Streptophyta > Magnoliopsida > Asterales > Asteraceae > Carthamus > Carthamus tinctorius. The sequence goes on along the minus strand of LUCG01070432.1, from coordinate 7,390 downwards.
AATTCATTCGACCCATTTAGCAGGTCCCATTGATATGGTGTCAGATAATATTGTAATTGATTGATCTGAGGAAATTCTCATGTACTGATGTACCCAGAGACGAAACAAACAAACAAAAAGAAAAAGAAAAGAACTTCTGTTTGATAAGAGAATTAAAACATACCCAAGTATGTTGTGAAAGCAACATATTGCAATTTCTGTAAATGAATCGGGATCTCATTTGCAATATCATGATGAATAATGGGAAAGAATGGTGGCCAATTTTTCTCCTCAAGAACGATACCAGCTGCATTATAAGAGGGGGATTAGTTAGTTATCAAATAGCCGATATGAACATTTAATTGCACCCATTTTTTATCATTTTTGGTTAAATTGTTTCAAATAATGGTGATCCCTTCAAGTTTTACTTGATGAGAAATAAAAGAACACAACATACCTCGTGCAGCTGCTTCTTCTTTCCGTTTTACTATCTGTGTATAGCATTAGTCAAATAATTACCAACTTTTTCAGGAGAAAGATTCCTCTAACCAGTAAAATTAGTTACTACCATAGGAGAAATTGAAGGTAACAAATACAAACTAAAACATAGGTTCTTAGAGCAAATCCAACAGCTATGCTAAAATAGAAAAAAGAGGGATTTTAGCATTTTTGTTGCTCCAACGGCTATGCTATCCTCTGTGCTAAAATAGAGAAAGATGACAGATGGCAAAAAGCTCTAAACATAGAGTGAAATGGTTATTTTAATACTCCAACCAATACGATGTATTGAAAACAAATGTTTAGGAGAGAGAAATATTATTTTATTAAATTTATTGAATATTTTAATAATATAAATAATGTTAGAATTGCTAAAATAGAATAGTTGTTGGAGTTGGATGCACTTTTTTTTAGATATTTTGGGTTTTAACACTCTACTTTAGAGAAAATATAACATAGTTGTTGGAGATGCCCTTATATACTTGCTCCTTCCAATTCAAAATGTATAATAAGTAAATTTACTTCCATAAGCAAGGCCGCAGTGGTTTACACCGACGTCATTGTCAACATGAAGCCAAAAACAAAAACATAAGCAGACAAAACCCATTCAGAAAAAAAAAATCAAAAGAAAATTACATTATGTAACCAATGAATCATTTTAATCTAGCAAGGGTTTATTAAATGGCAAGTAATCTTAAAATCCAAGCTTTAGGTGTCATACGGCCACGAACTGTGGAGTACACTACTTTGTCAAAAAACAGTTATTCTTGGCAGTTGAGAAACAAAATGTCTATATTATCCTCTGTTATTTGAACTTTTTTCCTTATAAATGGTACAAGCCTCTTTATATATCATTATATGTACTACAAAACGAGATAAAAAAGTACCTCTTCCCTCTTCCTCAAATCAGCTTCCCTGGATTGCAACTCTCTCTCTTTCTTCTTCAAATCCTTCAAAAGTGACCATAGAGAGCAAAAGTAGTTAGTGAAAAGAAGCAGAAGTCATGCAACAATGATGCAGTGTTCCATGAATCCCCACATAGGGCTGTTTGATTGGCCACCTACGCAATGAGTGTTATCAACAACACTTAATTAGTAGACCACTTAATTGAGTGCCTAGGGATAATGTGTCCTCATTGCTTCAATTACCCACTAATCTTTGAATTAAAGATTTTAAAAAGTAAGTGGTCTCTAACTTATGTTCATCAACTAAATTTTTTTCATTTGATCTTTCCGTCCTTCCCAAGTATCTATATCAATGAAACGATGATTTTGTTAGAGAAGTAGTTAAACCAAAATGTAGTATCGAATTTTCAATTTTCATGTGTTAATGTAATAAAAAGAATAACTTTATTTCATATTTACATTTACAATAAACCGCTTATCTGTCCGCTCACACCTACAGACCTACTTAATGCCAATTTTGGCGATTAAGCATTAGAAGATCACTCAACCTCCTAGTCCTAGTTCACGTTTTAGAGAGTACTAGAGTAAACTCAATAATATCCAACTATTGAACTTACTGCAGCTGAATCAAGAGGGATGTCAACTGGGGCACTCCTGTCATAGAAATCTGCAGGTTCATGAGGAAGGGGTGATAGCCGAGAGTTTCCAGCAGAAGGAACACTCTGCAATACCCAGTCAAAATTAGCCAACAAAGATGAAGAGAAAAAATTGCGTACACATGTAGTCTAAAACCAAAACCTCAATATATAAGAAAATTAGTAGAAAAATATATGACAACAGATTGAATGAAAACAACAATATCATACAAAAACAGAGAATTCAACTGCATGTATAAGGTGCCACCAAATACATAACTTCATATACATGATGCATTTCAAAAGAGCATATAACTATCCACATGCATAAACCATGCACACGTATAACCCAGTATAAACCGACCGTGTTTTGATGATATGAACATACTCAGAGCAACATATTTCAATTCAGCACTTTGTTGGATTAACATGAAAACCCTGGTTATCATGATGGTTAAAAGTAACAAACACAAACAAGAAGGCCTTATACTTACTGTTGTGTAGAATGAACCTCCAGTATAATTTGTCTTGCCAGCTCCTTTTCCCCCAGCTCCGGTATCCTGTTTATGTGAATATATCATTTCACAAAGGCATCAATTATTAAAAGAAATAGTAACATATATAGGGCACTGTGTGAGTTTCTCTTTAACATATGAGGTCAATGCTTCTTTCTAAATTCTTCAATGCCTCTCCACCATGCAACTCATTAAACCACATTTTTGTCACAATAGTATTCCATTCTTCCATGCATCTGATGCATGCAAGCTTAATTCTTCCAACCATATGCCCAGTATTCAACTAGATATACTGCCATTAAAATTTGCATGCAAATGCCAACACAGAAAGAGGGCAAAAATGGGGTGGAGTTTTCACAACAAAGTCTCAGGTTCAAATCTGGCCCCGCCCACCCTGCCCTAGGAGACCGCAGATTTACCTCCCCCCATGGACCATGACAGTCATGGGTACGGTTGGAGTTATCTGGATGGTAGCCCAAACCCTTTTCCACAACAAAATGCCATGAATATGTATAATCAACAATTTCACCTACTGGGTTGGGTTCCGGTGAGAAGTGCCAAATTTGGTGAGAAGCGTGAGAAGTGGTTATCAATCGTTGGATGAGAAGTGGATGAACATTAGGATGAGATGTACCGGGATAAGATGCACCGGATCAATTCCCTCTTAAGCAGCAATTCATGGGTGGGTATTTGATTAAAAGTGATCAACGGTTTAAAAGTACTTCTCACAAAAAGTAACACTTCTCACATGATCTCATGCCTTCACCTACTTCATGTAGAAAGGATGCAAAATTCCTATTTGTGTCACGATAACTCGATAAGTATTGGTTACTTATAAATCATCAACAAGATGAACAGCCTACTATAACGCCTAATCTCGACTAAAACTTAAGATCCAAGTTCTTTAAGTAAACTGTCAACATCTAGGCAGTTAGCAACTTAGGATGATATTGTTTAGACCTTGTATAAATGGAGCTAGCCTTTTATTTAACATGTGTACCATCAAATTCACATATTATATTACAGAATCCTATCAACAACTGTGGAATTATCGTCTCTTTTATATTTGTTTTCCTACATATACTACCATCTACATGTGATTCGTGAACCTATACGCAACCTAAAGTGAATTAGGAAAAGATTTAGTAGTAATACTAATTTACTAATTTTCAACTTTCCTGAATCAAATTTTGCGAAAGCAAAAATGATCACAACCTCTTCTAATCACGAGAACAAACAACCGTTGTTAATCATCTACAATACTATGACCGCCAAAATACCATCTTGTACCCAACAGACGAGTCAATCTCACAAAGTAGCTCCATAACAATACACACAAAATTTATATTGGAATTAAACAACTTGATTACAGCAAACATTGATTACAGCAAAAAGCAGATCCACAATTTTAGGTCAACGAAAAAAATAACAACAAACACATTCAACACAATCAGAAGCCACGTTCATCAAAAGAAGAGATACAAACTAACAATTAAGCAAGTAAAAGTAACAAATCAAAACCCTAGATTGAACCCTAAACACTATAAATCCAACAATCACATCATCTATCAAACAAAACACAACGATTTCAACTTATCAGAAGTAAATTTTACAACTTACAGCGAACGGATTGACTTCATCACCCTCGTCAAACGGATTAGGATCAAAACGCCCAGCCATTAGCACCGACTTCTAGATACAGAAAATTAAACAACAAATAAGTGATTTCTGAAATGAGAATCGAAGGTATGAAGAACAAAAAAGCTTGAATCTGGAGCAAAAATGGAAGAAAACCTGTGTGAATTAAGTAGAGAGAGAGAGAGAGAGTGGATTCTTCGTCTATGGTGGTCAAAGATGGAGAGAAGGTTTTGCAATGGACGACTTCTCGTTTGGTTTTGGTGCACCTTCTCCCTCTTTTCTTTTGCTTTTCTTTTGTTTTATCTTTTTAAAGCAAAGTTACAGTTTTAGTCCCTATAGTTTGTTAAAAGTTACAAGTTTTGTCCTTTCTGTTTAAACATTTGTTGTTATTTTTGTTCTTGTGGTTTAGGGATGAGCATTTGACACCGAAATCCCGAACGGAACCGGGACCGGACCGAAACCGGTATATGTTATATGGTACGGTAAACGGATCTAGGATTTGGCCCAAATCGGTTTCGGTACCGGGAAAAAAACCGAGAAAACCCGGTCCGGACCGGTTTAGGAAGACTTTTCAAATTTTTGGTAACCATTCCTTTTCCAACCATTTCTTTTCCAAACCAAGAGTTTCATAAATTATTCAATTAAATCAAAATATCAAATCAAGCTAATTTATAAATAATAATCTTTGACTTTCATTCACATATATTTTTCAACAAAATGAATTTTTGTTTAGTTCTAAGCAACTCACTATTTGTATTTGCTTAACTTAATGAAGCTTGACGACTATAAGGAGTGTTCAAATTTCTATTTGTTATAACTTATAAACATTGAAATTCACAAATTCTGGAACTTGTCTTAAAAGCGGTCCTACCGGTACAAGAACCAAATTTCCCGGAACCGCACCGGAAACCAAACCGGTACCGAACCGGGGTATACGGTTCGGTATTCGGTCATATGAAAAATACTTCAAAAAATTCGGTCCAACTCGGGTCCGGTTCGGTCCGGAATTGGAATCGAGTTCATCCCTATTGTGGTCTATAATTTATTGTTGTTTTCGTAACTATAATTTAGAATTCCTCATTATTGTAGTTCATTATGCTTAAAGATAGGAATTAATATAGAGAGCAAAATAGTAATAAATTAGAGACTATTAGGATGAAGATCGTAATTTCTAAATCACGTGGATTAAAGTTGAAATTAATAATAAACTATAGGGACGAAAAACATAATAAATGAAGAGTAAATTACATTTTTGGTCCTTGTGGTTTACACTTTATTGTACTATTGGTCTCTATTTTAAAATAACTATGGAAAAGGTCCCTGTAGTTTACATTATATTGCAATGTTGGTCATTGTGGTTTACACTATATTGCACTGTTGGTCCCTATTTGGTCGATAGAGTTAGGGACCAATAGTGCAATATAGTAAAAACTATAGGGACTAGCAGTGTAATATAGTGTAAACTACATGGACCAACAGTGCATAACTGCATATGAACCTTTTCTATAATTATTTTAAAATATAGACCAATAGTACAATAAAATGTAAATCACATGGACCAAAAATGTAATTTACCCATAAATGAATTACAAAACATAATTTAAGGGTATGTCCTTATTAAATGCTTAAAGTTATGAAATTTGTAATTATGTATTAGCATTTTGTTTGGTCGGTATTTATTTATTTTGTTGCAGATGGAATTGTATCTAAACTATGATTTCTTCTATTTTAATTATAATTACTTATTAATTTTTGTTGTAATTATGTTATTGAATTCATATAATTACGCTTGATGAAGTTTTTTGGTTTTAAAAACTATTTAAACTGATAATATCTATTGTTCAAAATCAGTCCCTCAGGAAATTTACCAACCAATTATGTTAATCGGTGCTTAATATACGATGACAGCTATAATAGTCATTTCTGACATTTAGACCATTTATTTAACACCACAAACAAACGTTAAGGTATCTCAATCAATACAGACAAGTTAATCCACACAGATATCCTTATCCATAAAAAAGTTAATGGAAAACCAACCAAATAGCCCTTGTTATTGTTATTTTATGATAAAACACGACTTTTTATAACCAATCCTTGTGCATTTCATTATGAGGTCAATAACTTATGTTGCATATCATACCATTCTTTTTCATACATGAAAACCCATTAGAGGTCTATTGTAACATGCATACTAGATCGTTCAACAATCCTAATAGAAATATTTAACCAAAGTTTTAAGTTTACATAATCAAAATTATGCATTTTATATAAGCATGTCAAAGTAATTGTTAAGACAAACTCGAGAACCTAAGTATAATGTTATATTAACCTTTTGTAAGCATCGAACTTCATGTTAACAACTTGTAATATATTTGTATTATTGCGGGTCTAACTTGCAGTGGTTGGACAATGGTTAGGTTTGAGGTGTTGATTAATAAGTCAAAAACGAGTTGTGTTGATTCTTCAAAAAAAAATTGTCATTTTGCCAAGAATTATAAATATTAATGTATTAGACATGATCTAAATAACTCATTTCATTAAAATAACAACTTAGTGTTTTTGAATAAAATTGTTTAGAACGTTATAAATATTTGAATGCACAATATGTAACTTTTGGTTCCCTTAACCTGCTTTTTAACCTTTTTTTCTCTTTTACCTATTTGATTCATTAGAAATAAAAATATAACTAAAAGTGATTCCTTTTTAGATAAAGGATAACGATAATGTTGACTAATACAGAGTTTTTGTTATAAACGGTAAAAATATTACCTTTCTTGACATTGTGAGGACCAAACATGTGATTTATTTAAGTTGTGTTCTTGAAACTCATTTTATGAAGGAAAGGAAAGAAAAAGGTGGGAAAATGAGAAAGGTAAAAAATACTCAGTGTTCTCAAAACTTTTTTAGGCTATCAGTAGCACAGCCCTCTGAGCTCCCAAACCCACTCTGTCACATCAGCGCGATATCAGCTTTACCATAAACCCACTATAATGCCCCCACAAGCTCACTCTGTTAGTACCACAACCTACCAAACCAAATACCCAGTATATATATGTATGTTAAAAAAAGGAAAAAAATAAAAGAGTGTCAAAGGAGAGGAACGGCTAGCTCGGGTTGGGCACACCGCTGCATCGAAACCGTTGCGAGCATGCTGGGTAGGGGCGGCAATTTCCGACACGACCCGCCAACCCGACACGACACGACACGAAGATAAACG
>LUCG01070392.1:0-11554 GCA_001633085.1 Carthamus tinctorius | reverse complement strand
AACAGGGCCTCCAAAAAGATTGGGACGGCCCTGTAGGTAAATGTAGGGGTTGGTCGACAATGTGCGTATGTGTTTAGAGTAGAGTGTCTTGTGTTAAAGAGCCATGTATATTATAATACAAAGAATACGACCGAAGTAAACTTCAATTTGATAAGGATAATGGGTGTGAATTTTGTGCGTGTGTGTGTATAGGTGGAGGTTCAAATGAGAACCTTTGCTATTTATGAGAACGCGAGAACTTTCGTCCACGTACAAAATCACTTGTGATTTTACACTAACGAAAAAAGGGAAGCGGACCATGTACCAAATCACATGTGATTTTATATGTGAATCATACATGATTTTGTACATGAATTATATATGTGAATTTTATACATGTGGTTTTGTAAATAAATCATATATGATTTTCTATATGGGCGAAGATTCTCGCGTTCTCGTAAATAGCAAGGGTTATTGTTTGATTCCTTCCTGTATATATGTGTGTGTGAAAGTATATAAAATTTAATAATACAAACATAAATTAAATGAAGGTTGTTTTTTTCCCCTCAAGATCCAATATGTACATTAAGTTCATTGAGTTAATTAGAATAGTTTAAAATAATAAAAAAAGAAAAATGATAAAAAGACCATTATGCCTTGGACCTTAACAAATTTTGTTAGATCATTCTTAGGCCAAAGAACTAAATCCTATAAAAAATTGTATATCACATACACCAAATGTCAAAATCCAAAATAAATAAAGTTTGAGAAAGAATTTCATAAAATTAAAAATAAATTTACTTGCTTTAATTGAAAAAGTGCTAACTAGGGTAAGAGTGCTGATCCGGGTAACTATTATTCAGACTACTACTATCTTAAAAAGAAGAATTATCTAATTTCTCTTTTAAAGTAGGTAAACAAACTACCCGTTCACCGAGTCAGATTTACTAATCGAGTCAGCTAGATAAGAAACAAGTAAATAAGGGCCTGAATTCACAATTTAAATCTTGAAGACGAATTATCTAACTTTTTTAAAGTTGTAATTTGTAAATAAGAAATTATATTTCATTCTACCTTTTTAACCTACCCATTCTTTTATCCATTTTATCATTTGACAAGTGTTAAAATTTAGGAATGATATGAAGAAAGAGAATGAGTGCATTACACATGTCAAATGATGAAGTGAGTAGGAGGATTGACAGGTTAAAAAGGCACTAGGTGTAATTTCTGTTTGTAAATAATAATTTTCAAGACACAAATTTGGTACTGCCTTAAAAAGAAGCAAAGTTAAAGGCAGCAGAGGAGAGTGTTTGATTCTCCCCCTCACAATGGAGTTATCACTCTCATCATCTTCTTCCCTTCCACCTTCTTATGCTCCACATTACCCTAAATCATCCATCATACCTCCCAAATGCAAATTCCACCAAACACTTTACAAAACCCCTGCTACTCTGCCAACCAACAACTTTTACACCATCAAAAGAAGCCCCACGCTTGTTTCCACCAGATTCCCAAACCAATTCTGCATCAAGGTATGTTCAATCTAACCCTATCTTTGTGTACTTCTCAGTGTAAAATTCTGGTTTAATTTTCCTGAATTTATCTGATTGAGGTGATCGTTGGTGTGAGGTTTGATGATTTGATTATCGATGATATGTGTTGTATGTAAGCAATCCGTGTCGAATTTCAAGTTGAAAGTTAATGTTTCAATTTACCACACGGAATTTGGGAATGTGATGTTTCAATTTTTGTTTCTTCGACTGCAATTCTTACTTGACTAGAGGATGGGATGGAATTTGGTTGTGGATTTTGGCTGGCTTTGCATTGGAGGCTTATTGATCGAGTTATGAATGATTCAGACTTCATGATTAGGTGGATTTAGCTTAGGAACGTGGATATGTAATCGGGAGAGTGCGAAAGGGGATTCCCTTTAATGGCATAACTCTTGCCTCTAGGGTTTAGGTTCCAAGGTCGAAAGTTGGTTATGTAAACTGTTTAAGAAGAGGGGAAAGCAAATGAAAAATTCTGGAGTCCCGTGGAGTGTAAATTAGCAAATTACACATTAATTCATTAGAAATGCTAGTTATTTGCTCTTAAAAGCCTCCGGTAAGTAGATACCATAAACTGTTAAAAGTTATGGCAAGATTTTCTGTGATGATACCTTGTGAGTCCTCCCGAAAAAGAGAATTTGTTGCAATATTTTTGGCTCTACATTTTTCTTTAGTCCCACTAAAATTGCTGTAAGGGTCTGTTTGTTAGTAGCTCAATGAGCTTAACGAGACTCGTAGTTTTTTCGGTCGGCTATACATGGATGTTTGGCATTGGCTTAATGATGTAGAAACTGTTTTATTCGGCAAGCTTCTAGAGGGGAGCTTCATGCAGAAAGCCAATTTTTTTTACAAACCAGCCCCTCCCAATTTATTAAACGCTCATTTCATCTATGAAAAGAACTATCCCAAACAAAAACCTTTCCAAATTAATTCATACATGCAACTTTATTTTGTTGCTCATACATGATTTAATAGAAAATCAACCAAACAACCCCTTTACTTTCATATAGCTTTATAATCTATTTTGCCATTTGCTGATTGGCTATTTACTTTCATATAGCTTTATAATCTATTTTGCCATTTGCTGATTGGCTATTTACTTTCATATAGCTTTATAATCTATTTTGCTATTTGCTGATTGGCTATTTACTTTCATATAGCTTTATAATCTATTGGTGTAGAATAATTTGATGCCCTTATTCTGTCGTTGTTAAAGGGTTTTTTAGACATATATTTTGTTGTGATTGTATCTAGAATCAAACATTTGCTTCATGGCATTTGCATGAAACCTGACCAACAGGCATGCAGTCAAGTTGGTGCTGCTGGATCCGATCCAGCAGTGGATAAAATTGCAGACTTCAAAGACGCATTTTGGAGATTTTTAAGACCCCACACAATTCGTGGAACAGCATTAGGATCAGTGTAAGTAGTTTATCAAACAATGATTGCAAGCTTTATGACGTTGAACTGAGACTTATTTTCATTGGTTTTTGTTGATAGCTCCTTAGTAACGAGAGCACTGCTTGAAAACCCAAATTTGATTCGGTGGTCACTTTTGTTCAAGGCGTTTTCTGGTCTTGTTGCTCTGATATGTGGGAATGGTTTTATAGTTGGCATCAATCAGATCTATGATATTGGAATTGATAAGTAAGTTTCAAAATACCCTTTACTTTCTAAAATCAGAATCTGCTGTCTATAAATCAATATTCACTGAAACGTCTCCCATTTTGAATTCTAACTAATATTTTGGTGCACAAAAATCCATGCTAAATTCCCTTCAGAATTACCAATTTCGACGGACTTTTAAGCAGGCTGTTTTTTGTTTTTCTTAAAAATTGAGGTAAGATAATTATTAACTAAAAATTGATTTGGGGGTCATATATTAATACTAGCACATGTTACAGCATGATTTTGTTGATTATTTTGATTTGACTTCAGTTCAATATTTTCAGGGTGAACAAACCCTATTTACCTATTGCTGCTGGAGATCTTTCTGTTCAATCAGCATGGTTTTTGGTGTTATCGTTTGCAGTAGTAGGCGTTATCATTGTTGGAATGAACTTTGGTTCGCTCATCACTTCCCTTTACTGCCTTGGTCTTTTTCTGGGCACCATCTATTCTGTTCCGCCATTTCGAATGAAGAGATTTCCTGTTGTAGCATTTCTTATCATCGCTACGGTACTTTCTGTTTCTCCTCCACTACAGTTCTGCTTTTTGCAAGGAACATAGAGTAACATATCTATCAAGTGATTAGCATTTCAAACCATCATATTGGCAATTCATCGTTGAAGAATTTAGTTACAGAAAAATGCACCATAATTGGCAAAAGTAGCTAACATAAAGATTGCCTTTTTGACATGTTTGGTCAAACTTAGTGTTTTTATTTCACTATTTCTGTCACCTGGAGTGTTCTTGTTTGTGTTTGGCATGCAACAGGACTGGACGGGCGAGAGTGACTTTGTCAGATGAAAGAATTGTTCATGGGTAGTTTAGTAATTACCAATCTTGTCCACCTACCTAATTTTTGTTCCACCTATTTTAGTGGGACCCACTCATGTCAAAGGTACCCTTTGCATTTTAAAATGTTTTTTTTGGATAAGGTTCATCTAGGCTTTGCCTAGACTACATCCTTGGCAATTTAGAACAGAAACTGAAAATTCGGCCGTCTGAGACTAAGCCTGGCCACAAGATGCGCACGAGGGGATTCGAACCTGGGGTGAATGGGATACCATCCACATTCCCCACAGGCCTTACCACTACGCCACAAGCCTTGTGGTTTGCATTTTAAAATGTTGGTTGCTTAGATCCCAACTGCCAAGTACAATGGTTTGATATGCTAATTGCTTGATGGATAAACATATTATATATGCTTTATGTACCACAACAAGAACCCGCTTGCAAAAACTGAAAGATTGACAATGTATGCAAATTATTGCAAAGTAGGATTGATGTTGAATGCATTTTTTGAGTAACAATGCAACTTCTTCAGGTGAGAGGTTTTCTTCTAAATTTCGGTGTCTATTATGCCGTGAGAGATGCTCTTGGACTAACATTTAAATGGAGGTTGATTCTTGTTGCTTTATGTTTCATTCCATGTTTCCCTGAATACTGCAACACCTAACCACAACGGTTGTGGCATAGTGGTTGAGGTCCAGGTGGATGTGGTGGAATATCACATCTGTCTCGGGTTCGATTCCAAGCATTCACAATAATTGTGGCCCTCGAGTTTATCAGGGCTGATGTCTTATGGTTGCAATTTGGCAGGATTAGTCTGGGCATAGCCTGTGATACCCTTTCAAAATTGCAACACCTTACCGTTTTCGGATGTCCCATTAAACTTGTAGCATTTCCAATATGTAAAGATTTCAAAGTTCAAATTGCCGGTTTGTCTATTATCATCGTTAAAAATAAATTGCTATTTATTTATCTTTAAAGTAAAGAGTATTCTAGATATTTAAGAAAGAGTAAAACATTTACTTAAAGCTATTTGTCGTTTGTTAAAGACTGCAATTTTCGTGGGACATCTCTTTCTTATGGTATCTAGTTATGTTTGGCGTAAATCTGTAAATTTCAATTTTTGCAGCTCACCTGTGGCTTTCATCACAACATTCGTTACATTATTTGCGTTAGTGATTGCTATTACTAAAGATCTTCCTGATGTAGAGGGTGACCGAAAGTAAGTTCTGAAATTTAAAACTTCAATTACTTTCTTTTACCATTTTTCTGCATTTTGAACATCTTGAACTTGCTATCCAGGATCTATTATTCATTTGCTTTCCTTTCATTCTTGATATCACTCTTCTAGGTTTCAAATTTCTACTTTTGCAACAAAACTTGGAGTACGGAAGATTGCATTACTAGGGTCCGGGCTTCTGCTGATCAATTATATTGGTTCCATTGTTGCTGCATTCTACATGCCTCAGGTGAATAGAAATGCCATTAGTTCCTTTCAATGATAATGAAATAAGAGGTAAATTGGGCAAAATTGCTCAAAAAGAAAACATTGTGAGTAGCAATGACATCTCATAACGGAAACTTTTTCGACTTCTTTAAAACTGCAAGGATGCCCACCTCCTTATTTGTCAGGGTAAAATGCCACATGGGCATCTCATTTTTTTGTTGTTGTGATGGGTACGAATCCAAATTCTGAAATGGTGGTTGATCAAATGCAGGCTTTCAGGGGCAGCTTGATGATCCCATTCCATGCTATCTTGGCTTCATGTTTGGTTTTCCAGGTTTATCTAATCTCCATAACTTGATCCTTCTTTTACCGAAGATGGATAGTTTCAAACCCTTTTTCCCTAATTTTTCAATTTTATGTGAAGATGAAACCATGTTAATGCAAGTTGAGTAATGACATTGGTAAATTAGCAACAAAAAACCTGATCCCTCTTTTAGCGAAGATGGATTATTTCAAACTTTTTCCTCGATCAAACGGATTATTTTTCAATTTTATGTGAAGATGAAACCACGTTAATGCAAGTTGAGTAATGGGGATTGTAAATTAGCAACAAAATCCATGTCGATTTTGCCTTTTAATTGTGGATGTGCATGTTGTAAAAGTGATGGTACAATTGTTTTATGCAGGCCTGGGTACTTGAGCGTGCAAATTACACCCAGGTAACAGTTGTTCCAAAATTTCAGGACTTTTTGGTGATATTTGTTTTATTTGTTGAAGTACATAATATTTATATACAGTAAAACTAACACACATTCATCATCTTTAGTCAAGATTGAACCTTTGACCCTTAGAGAGAGGCTGGTTTATACCCGTGAGAGCATCTCCAACAGATTATCTAAAATGTTATCAAAATCCAAAATCTTTGAAATAATATTAGATTCAAGTCCAACCGCCCTGTTCAAAATACCACTACCACAAAACCTGTCCGCATTGCACCAAACTGCACGGTTTAGAACTTTCAGGGTGAAGTTTTGTATATTCTTATACCGCACTATGCGCTTAGGTTTCCGGGTTTGAATTACTCAAACCGTGGTTTAATCCGCACTGCACTCAATATTAATTTCTGTTAATTATTTTTATCATATAATTATATCTTATATTTTTATTAATTTAAAATTATTTATCATGAGTTTATGACTAATTAAACTACTAATAGTCTAGTAAGCCAATAGTTATCGTCCTAAACACCTCCCAAATTTGCTAACAATGTAAGCATTAGTCCTTTAAGATGTTTTTGAATCTTGTAAATTGTAAGTTTATTAGTTTATCTCGATTAAAAGAAAGTCGGAAAGGTTAGTAAGTTAAAGATTTTTTCACTTTTTAATTAGAAAGTTTGGTACAAGACATATAAAACATTAATACATATTGATCCTGGGCAGATTGCATCCCTGTCTATCCCCAGGTTCGATTCATGGGGTGAGCATGTGGCGATGCCCTGACCATGGGTCGGCTTTCGGGTCGGTCCATGGTCGCCGAGGATTAGTCGGGTCCTGGATACCTCGTGGACTTCGTGTCGGAACGTGTGCGTGAGTTATCTGCCATTAAAAAAATAAAAATAAATACATATTGATCCAGATTTGAAGAATTTCACTCTCTCTTGTTTAATTAGACTTATGGGAAAAAATTAAAATATATATTCTTTTCGTGGTAATTATTTTTAGAAAGTTCNTGTTTTTATGCTATATACATGCTACCAAAAGCTTATTAACATTTAGGCTATGTTTGGCAAAAATAAGCTGGCTTATAAGCTAGTCCATCCAAACATGTATCATAAGCTAGCTTTTTGAAACGCTACTTTGAGTAGCTTACTGGGAGCCTTTTGTAGCTTTTTGCAATTATACCCTTATTAATATTAATTATTAAATTCAAAGATACCATTTTTAGTTATTTTACATACTCATAAGCTAGTTTTTGGCTTTTGCCAAACATATTTTGTTCATAAGTTAGCTTGTCAGCTACCAACTAGCTTATCAGTTAGCTTATTAGCTAGCTTATCAGCTGGTTTACCAAACATAGCCTTAGATTCTTGTATTTTTCATGGGTTAAAAGTTGGAGGGTCTTTAACTGGTTTACCAAACATAGCCTTAGATTCTTGTATTTTTCATGGGTTAAAAGTTGGAGGGTCCTTAACCAATGGAGTACTTTTGACTTGCAGGAGGCGATAGCAGGGTACTACCGTTTTGTATGGAATCTATTTTATTCAGAGTACATCATATTTCCCTTCATTTAATTTTCTGTTTCATTATTATATGTATGTAATATATAATTTTCAAGTTATATACCCACCCATAGTTGACTTTAGGTGCTTTTTTACATCTAAATCAAGTCAAATGTTATATTAAGATGATAAAAAAATGAGTCTTTATCTTGATGTATATGAGAGGAGGAGATTAATAAGTAAAAATGTATTAATGCAACATACGGGTGCATTTTTGAAAGGCGACCTATTGGTTTTGCGATCGCTATTTGCACTCCTAAAGATGTCAGAATCAGGTTATTTCATGCAATGGAAATATAAAAAGAAAGTAGACTGTGGTATTGGTGTATGTGAGAAAAGTAAGGATGTAATTAGAGGTGCGATTAGCCTTTCTTTTGTTGGTTTTTATTTGATGCAATGGGTGATGTTTGATGTATGAGTTACTGGTGTTTGACTTTCCTACAAGGACAAAACATGTTGAACAAAAACCCTGTCTCTTTCTAGTTGGTCATCTTCACAAAATGTCAAAATACATTAAAAAAAAGTTTTTATTGGTTTTTATTTAGTAAAATAATTGTCAATTTTTTTCTACTTTCTTATCGATTTTATATGTCGTAAGTCGAAGGCATTGTTTGGTAAAAATAAGGTAGCTTATAAGTCAGGTACATGTTTGGATGAACCATAAGCTAGCTTTTTGAAATGCTACTCTTACTAGCGTTTTGACCGCTTATGTTATAGGACTTATTTCTTTCTTATTCCAAATATACTCTTGCTACTTCTTACACTACCAATTTTTTAACATGTTTTTTTTTGTCATTTTACAATCATAAACTACCTTATNGTCATCAGCTACCTTATTAGTCATAACCTAGCTTATTAGCTAGTTTGCCAAACATAGCCTAAATAACATTAGTTGACTTTGATGTGACAATTTTTCACCTAATCTAACAACTACATTAACTTAATAACTTTGACATTTATTTTATAATAGCATCGGTTCGATTAAAATGAGTATAAAATAAGACGATTTAACTTCAATTTTAATGGATGTTTGGGATTGCGTTTTAAATCAAGTTATTGACTTATTGCGTTTTGTAAAAGATAGTTGTCTGGAAATGCATTTCAAATCTGGTCATTGACTTCTTGGCAACGCAAAAACGGAGTTTTGAAGAAGTCACTCCAGAGTGACTTCTTGAAGTTGCTTATCTATGTTTTAATGGGGACGGCTTCGATCTGCTTTGATTTCTCGCTGATTTGGTATCGATTTCTAGGGTTTTTGATTTCTGCACATCGATTTGGTATTGATTTCTAGGGTTTCGATTTCTCACTAATTTGGGATCTATTTCTCCCTGATTTAGGTATTTGATTTCAACTATCGATTTCACTGTGATTTTGTTGATTTCTCACCGATTTGATTGATTTTACACAAAAACCCAAAATCTGTCAAACACTAAAAACAATCCACAACCTGTCACGTTTAGATACAGCAATAAGCTAATTCAAACATTCTTTTTATGAAACTCCTTTTCTACACTACATAAGTTCGACAAACACTTTCGTAAAACAACATAAGTTGTTTCTTTCCTAAATTCGAACATATACATAATGTTTTTAATCGATTTTTTCAACAATTTGTTTTAGGTACGATTAAATTATATATTAAAAAAAAAGTGGAAAGAAATAATGAACACTTGATTAGTTTCAAGATTTCTTGAAAACCCTTTCAAAATAAAAATGCTCTCATGGTGCTCTTATATATTTGACATATATACATTCTTCATAGAATAACTTCTCTTCTTTATATTACTTCTTTCACCATTTGTATTCCCCATTCTAAGAGATGATTTTTTGGGTGACAAACACACTTCCTCCAAAGCCCGGGACTGTAGCTCCGACGGGTAATCCCGTACGCACCCGATCCGGGGCCCGGCTCCGGTCGACCACCGACAACTAAGATGCTTCGCCAACTGAAGAGACTTCGTTTCTTTATGCGAGTTTATCCTCTTCATGATCTTCTCTTCTGGGATCGATTTATCGTACGCCTCTTCCCCGGAATCGAACAAGGTTCGTTTCGAGACCATGAGCTCGACGCTCGACAAGAAGGCTTCGTTTGTTTCTTCGTCGTCCTCGTCTGAGCTATCGGGTTCGGGTTGAGATTCCGGGATTTTCTTCTGGAAGGCCAAAACGATTTCTTCCTTTTTCGGGATTTCAAGTGTGGCGATCTTCGGATTCGGACCTCTTGACGACGACGGCGGAGAAGTGACATGCCGGTCCATCGGAGGTTTGGAATCTTTGCGGTCAGTTTCTTCGGTGGCTTGAGAGAAATCGGGCTCGGATACGCTGTTTCGCGCCTCGCATACCGTCACTTTCTCGTCGTCGATTTCTTCCTCCTCGTCTGGGCTTTTCTGCATGATCAAAAGTTCAAAACCCGATTTTAACCAACTTTTGAGCTTAATCATGAAAAGGTTTCGAGAACACAGTGTTACAGGTTTTCATTACTACCTTGACGGTTTGGATATTAATATGGTTTTGCTCGAGATACGACATGAAAGCGTCGAAGTTTTCTTCGGTTGGGAGATAATGTCCGCTGTGAGGCCAAACCGCCTATCGACTTGAAGAAATTAACGTTAACCACACTTCAAGATTACGCTTTTCTAATCAATTTGAAACACTCATGAGATCATGTAAGAACTTTTAAACCGTTAATTGCTTTTAATCAAATACCCTCCCATGAATTGCAGCTTAAAAAGGGGAATGATCCAGTGCATGTGGGTGCATTTTATTTCGGTGCATCTCATTCTAATGTTCGTCCATTTCTCATCCAACGGACGATAACTTCTACGCTTCTCACAGGAACCCAACCCATTTGAAACATGGGTTAAGTTCTGGTGAGAAGTTGAGTTGACGTGAGAAGCATGAAAAGTGGTTATCAACCGTTGGATGCACATTAGGTAGAGATGCACCGAAATAAGATGCACCCAGATGCACCGGATAAGTCCCATATCAAGCGCGATAGGCGTGAGATTAAAAGTGATCAACGGTTCAGATCCACTTCTCGTATTAACTCAACTTCTCACATGATCTTTGCCTTTGAAACATCAATTCGAGATTTTTAGTTACATAAACACACCTTCAAGATGCCGTCTATAACCACCAATCGTCCGGCAGACAATGTGGCTCCACCGGCCAGAAAACTCGAGTGCTGAAATTTGCCTTTTTGCTTCATGCCGACGTACAAAATATTCGACGTGCTAAGAACAAATATCCACTTGGTGCCAGGGGCCCCCGATCTTGTGTCGAGAAGCTTCCGGCTCAGTTTGTATATGAACTTCCCGTTCTCCACCGTAGCTTCATAAGCCTCCCTTTCTATCTGCAAACATAAAAGAAAAAAAGTTTCAATTTTGTGTCGAGTTTAGTGCGATCACTAAACAAAATCGGTTTTATAGGATCCCAAAAATGTATTAAATATCCTAATACACTATAGAACCAGACAAACGTACATCTTATGTTAAGATGCACAAGACGATGTCAGGGCTTACTTGGGCAGGGTTGGATTCACGTGAGACCAAACTATTTTTATAGACCCCTCACAACATAAAATAACACTGAAATTTCACAACAAAATACTTTGAAGGTATAAAAAACATACCTTCACATGAAAAACACTACGAATATTTACTTCACAATGTTTAGTGTTAATAGGTGGTCTCACGGGTCTCATGAAATCAGTCTGGTCTCACATGATCCCAAGTCTATTTGAAAATTCGTAACAATTTTTCTAGAACATTTTTCTTAAATAAAGTGTAGGGTTAAGTACATGAGGGTGTATCGAACTTGTCACGTTTTATCATTGTATGTACCCAACTT
>LUCG01070378.1:0-10167 GCA_001633085.1 Carthamus tinctorius | reverse complement strand
TATATATATATATGATGTGGAAATCCATTAAACTCATTGGAGTGTCATAGAGTGTGGATGTAAAATGGTAGAGTTGTATGATGAGTGGAAACAATTGTTCGCAGTAAGAATGACAACTAATTTTAGACATATGATTATTAGAGCATCCCTGCTCATCTTGTATATGGTCTTGCAAGTGAGATGGGCCTGTCACGTAGCAAAAATGGTTTGAAAAACTTGCAAGACCTTTCAAAACTTATTTTTCCTTTTTTATATATAAAACTTATTTTTATATATAAATAATACATTTTATGATTAATGACTNTAATTTATTATTTATAATATAATTAATATATTATTTATATTATAAATAAATCATATTTAATATTTTGGTGATACTATAAATTATTAAAACATATAATTATATAAATTATAAATTAGTTGGTGGAAACCACTCTAGTAAAAAGTATGATATTGTATTCATGTGAAGGTTTATTAACATTGTATTGATGCTCATGGTCTTATACTTTTAAATTAACTAAATAACAGTTTCATCCTAGACTAATTTGGCATTTCAAGTGTCTTCAACAATCGAAACATAACTTGCAAGAAAGGGAAAATTGCATACTAACCATTTTATGGAGTTCAATTGTTCTCCTAGTCATTTCTTTCTTGTTACCCAAATATTACTACATCTTCAAATTCAAGGTCTGTTTTTGACAGACTTAAATAAAAGCCACAAAAGCCGATTTCCTAAAATGAAAATTAATATCTGGGCCCGTAAAAGAAATTCTCTTTCTGAAGGAAAAGGAATCAGATTCTTTTTTTAATTAAGTCCGTAAAAGACAGACTTAGAATTTACAAATATAGTGATATTTAGCATGTGACAAGAATACAGAGACCTGTAATGGCTTTGAAAGTTTATTTGAAAGACCCATGTGGATGCTCTAAAGAGGGTGGGATCTTTATCTTAGCCATAACCAGAAGGTAATTCTCCCAATGACCACAAAGCCAATTAACAAAAACTATGATTCTTTCTCTAAAGGAGGCCCCAAAAGTACGCAATACATGTAAAACAAGTGCAAAAAAAACAGATGCATTTTTATTAATTTCGTTTACAAACTGCCCGCTAAACTAAACCGTTTATGAAATCCAGAGGTTCACACTCGCTCGTAAATAAAGGGCGACATCAGATGGGCAAGAAACTTATCCCATCTGGATATCAGATTTATTAAGACGATATTTTAGAATCATTGATCCTTGGATGCTTCAGTTAAGTCGCTCTTGCTTTTACCTTTCTTCATTTTTGCTTTGAATCGGGACTTGAGTAAAAGAGTTTGCACTGTGTTTACGAAATTCCCAACGGCCATAGTTATCAACAGGATCCCACAGGTAACAACCTGCCATTCAATTCATTTCAGCATATCATGAAAAACCGAAACAAAACAAACACTTTCTGCTTTTATTTTTTGGTCAAGTTTCCTACCTGCTGCCGTTCAAAAAAAAAAGTTTCTTACCTGCCATTCAGAAACGACACCAACCACTGCAGTTTTTAGCAATAGCACACCCACGTACGCTTCAAAAGCCTGTAATCACAGCATAAACAGCAGGTGTATATTTAAGTATAAAGCTGTATTCCGATATAGGAGGAGTATCCAAAACTACAGATGCTAGTCAAGCAATGGCTGTCCTACTGCTATATGATGAGTCTTAATCGCTGAATAAGAACAATAATCCAGAATACAAGTATCGAATCTGCTTTATTGATCGTAAACTTCATTCAATAGAATTATCACAGATTCCAGCAATTCAAGAGGCTGGTCTCCCAGAAACTTTCAAAGCGATGAAACTACTTGGTATTTTCTTGCTACCTACCCTCGTCTCACTTCTTATTTATAGTTGATATCACATCATTTCTTGCCCAACCTCCAGACTTAACTACCCAACCTTGCAACTAGCGTTTGTCTAAATTGACAAAAACACCCCTTATTCCTTCCTTCTTCAAGCATATATCAACTCGACTTCAGGCTTATCACTATATCTCAGTATGAAAAGATTTTGGGTATTTCTAATTACTATGAAGGATATGTCCAATAAGGGGCCTAGGACCTCTCATATCCTCTTTCTTGCTTCCTACAAAATACAAATAGTGCTCATGCATATTAAAAGCATATCTGGGTGGCTCCATCAGTTTTTGGTGATATATTTGGGGGAAATTGATTGAAATAGCCAATCTCCCCACCCCTCTTCATTTTATAGCCACCTTATCAAGCTTATGGCCGATTTAACCAGAATTTATGCAAATGCATTTATGCAACTTGTGTAATCCACTCGTTATATGCAAAGGACCCAATTTTTTCTTATTTTTCATAAAAGTAGACATAAAGCCACTTGCGTGAAATCCGGCTTTTTAGGGTATCACATTGAAAATGTGGCTATTAAGTGAAGGGAAGTAGGGAGATTGGCTATTTCAATCAACTTGTCTATATTTGGCTTGGGAATATGATGCAAACCGTTCCAGCTTTTGCAAGAAGGTGGTTTGCCTCGATTTCCAACTCATTTGGTCCTCGTGCTACTGGACTCTTTTGTCCTTACCCTCAAATTATTGACTGAATTATAGTGCTCAACTCCTTGTAATTCTGGCCACTCTTTTATTTGTGGGGAAAATTTTATGGAGTTTGTCCACTTCAACATGTATATATAGAGGCTCATGCATTGTAAATTTGTAATAGTTAGTTTTTAGCCGATTTGAAATATCAATAGAGAGCAACCTGTGCTATTTCTGAAATCTTCATTTTCCTTTATAGATTTTTTTAGAATATTGGTGATATGAAGTGCCCTTTCCTCTTAATCTTGGTGGATTCATCTTCCTTCAAAGATCAGACTTGTGGGTTCTTAATTCTTTATCTAATTTTGTTTAACAATCACAGATTAACAGCTTCATTGTTTCCGCCCAGCAGCAATTTTCTTTCTGCCCAGCACATATTTCACATCAAATTCATGTCTTCTAATTCCTTCTACCCCTTTGAAGTTGATTTATTTTGGATGGAGGGATCAAACAACAGAAACTCGCATAGATTATTTCTACATGGAGTGAAAAATGATGATTTACAACTAAATTTCAACAGCAACCTGGAGTAATACTTGGGGAAGCAGGAGTCCTAGATTTTAAGTCACTTTTCTAATAACCTCCTATTAAGGTAAATCAGTGAAATTGATTGCAATTTTTGGTGGTTGCCATAAATGGCCCTCTAGAGAGATAGTGTTGTCCCAAATGATTCAAGGAAGTGCTACCAATTCGTCATTGTAATTACTAATCAAGACATCTTCTTAATATCACTCCAGATTTGCAATACTATTGGGATAAATGGTAAACAACATTATAAAGGGTCGTCATGTCCAACCAAAGTGCTTACACAAATAAGCAAGATAAAAAGCGTAGGCATGGCCTTATAAATTAGTGAAACCTCTCTATAGGTATCATCCAGCTACTGGCATCTTCAGTTTATATCACAAGTTAAACAATGTGTGACAAGATGAGAAAATTATACAGGTGGCNCCAGCTACTGGCATCTTCAGTTTATATCACAAGTTAAACAATGTGTGACAAGATGAGAAAATTACAAAGGTGGTAATAGAGTATCCAACCCTAACGTAAATTCATAAATACATTTGATTCAGGCACATTTTCACTTAAATTTTCTTGGTGTCATACCCTATGAACATCCAAACAATGCTTGAAGTGACGAAGTCTAGATGAAGAAAATTACCATGCACACTAAAAATAATAGATATATACTTAAGGTATTAGAGTTGACTCGCATCACTATGCATATTTGATCATCAGTGAATGCAATACTCAAATAATGGTTATTACTAAATTTCAGGCATGAAAGTTCCCTTCCATAGAATTCAACAGGCATAGGTATGAACCTACTAGATGCTTCCTCACCCCTCAACAAAACCCAACAAAATAGCCAGCTGGCCACAGGTAACCACAACTATTTGTGAATTGCATAATTGGTAAAAGAAATAGTTAACTTTCTGGATTATTCAGATAGAGCTAATTAGAAAGTACATCACCTGCAAGACGAAGAGTATGGGCAATAACAACCATAATTGACCTTTTACTCCAGCAGTTTCCCCCCATACCACATCCATTCTTCTAGCCTACAATCAAAACAGATAGCTGATGAATATCCAATGAACGGGAGTCCTCTTTGATCAGTCCCACTTGTTAATACAAGGGGATATAATGGCGAGATAACACATAACAATTTTAGCGGCTTTGTCATTGGGAACTTGTTCGCAGAATTTGAGGGATATCAGGGAATCTATGTACTTTTAAACATTTCCATTTTCTTCTTTTTCCTGGTACTTTAACCTTGTTGACCCCAACAGCATGTCAGTAAGCTCAAAGTTATGAGGGATTCTATAAACAGCACCTTTCCCAGTGCAATGCGTGTATAAAGTCTCTTCCTCTGATATCTGTTTTGTAGAAGCATAGCCACTCCTTGCATGATTGCCCATCTCAGAAACAATTGTATGCCTTTCTGCAAAGGGGTTGAATACACACATGAAGATTTGGTTCTCAGACCTTAAAATCTAACAGAAATATATTATATTATAACCTGCTTCTGGGCACAGTCTGGTTGCCTTTCTATCTCCCAAGTGAGGCTGATGAGCGCCATACCCATAGCACAATAGTGATGGTATATCCACCTGCAGCATCACAAACCTTAACATATCGCTTATTCCCAAATTGCTCATATTTTCATAATACATGGAAATAATTCATTAGGTTATATAAATTCAAAGCACACAACCTTGCAGGAAGATGTGTCTTGACTTTATGACATATGCAGGAAATAATTTGCAGAATAAAAGGTCATCGGCATATGAAGAATATCATATCGAATTACCATGGACGTATATCGCTTCCATTAACTCTCAAAATATTTTCTCTTAAGGCTAATCCTGTATAGAGGAAGAGCAACCATGCCTGAAAAGGGAACACACTTGTCATGCTTTTGTAACAGGCTTATGGGCTGATATGCCTTAACAGAAGATAATAATTACTGATGAAGAGACAAATCTTTACCTGGTAAAGCTGGACAGGTAATGCAGGAAAACATCCATTCCAAATCCATGACCTTAGCACCAATAGTAGTGATGGGAAAAACAGAAATAGATAGGCTGTTCTATCCTGCCCATAGTCCACAGAAATACAAATACCGTAAGTTGTGAGATTAACCAAACAAAAAAAGTGATTTGAACACTGGAAGCACCTAGATTATATGAAACAGATATGAGTATGACGGCCTACACAAAGAACAAAGCTATTATTGATCCTATCAGTTACAATGAACTACACCACTTTGGCTTTAATGGCTACCCTCTACCACCGCTTGCAAATACAACATTGATGCACAAAACAAAACTCATGAAGAGACAGCTGGTTGAAAGGACAAACAAGGTGAAGAAGAAGAGTTATGTGCTGAAATTGCATGTCATATCCAAATTTAGGCTAATTAAATGTACACCACATATCTTGCAATGTAAATAGTCCATACCAACCAAGGAACTACAATATACCAATGAATCTCCTAGAAATCATACAAGAGAAAGGGAAGAGTTGAACCACAATAACTTATCATTCATGCAACACCCATTTCACCAACCTGGGGCATTACTAACATCAAAGACGTCTTTGTGAATTTGTGATCACATGAGCATCCCTTAAGGCCTTAACATATAGAATATTCTTCTATAGCTACATGTAGTGATGTTGAACGATCAGAATAGATCTTTCTAGGAATTTAAAAGGTTGCCTTAATTAGAATAGTATGAGTATTTTTTGACAGGTCTGCCACAGTTAGACCAACTATATCAACCACATAACTTCGATAACGGAATACAGAAATAGTGTAAAAGTGGATCAAATCTAATTTATCCCACCAAACCCTAATTCACATTCTACTATGTTATTGTCCACTTTTAGCAACTCCAAACCTTAGGTAAGTGAGTGTTACTTTGATATCCTTAACAAGATAAGTGATTAATGAAATGAAGATCCACCCTTGTAGGTAGATGCACTATAGAAATGTTCATAACATAGATTATATCATATGGACAAAAGAGGAAGTGTATGCTCGCTCCTAAAGCACAATATCTAATTAGGGGAAGGGAATAGGTATAGATGCAAAGTGAGAACTCCTTACCCTGAAACTATAGTATTCCTCCTTCACTTTCAATTGAACATCCTTTCTGTTAGCACGAACATTTATTGGACCAAGAAATGACCTCAAAAATCTTCCTGTAAGCCAGACAACACACAATCAATGAACTAAATTGAAGAGCCCATTCTTCATTCCAAAGAGGAGGTACATTCAAATTTTTTGTGTAGCCAAAACTAGCTGTGTGCAGATTAATCATCAATTTTATTTCCTTATAAATTCAGCAACAATATTTCTACATGTAGGCTATCGATTATGATTAAAAATATAGTTACGAGCATTATTTCAGATGTCTCCGAATTAAATATCATTCATGAAGCTAAAATTAGCCCCCTTGATGACGGATGGCAAGCTTTTACATTCTGTATTCAAATGGACTTCACAATTAACTATACTCTCTTATTCTGGTAAAACTTTATGTAGTTAACTTTTACTCCAAGATGGTTTTAGATTCATAGTTGAATTTATAAGTCAATGTTTTCTTCATTCCTGTAACAAAAAGAATCACAAAATAGATAGTAATGCACAAAACAGAAGCAAAATAGAAAAAAAAAAAGGTAGGTTTGACTAATAAAAGCAAAGCACCATGTGATTTGCAGGGAAGAAATGTAGCAGCATCTCCTTCACTCAATGTATAACTTGCTCTACTTAGCTCTTCAGCCAACTGTAAATAAGCAAACCAAAAGATTCAGATAAACGAAATAAAGATGAAATCATGATACCATAAAATCCTGAAAGTATAGACAATGATAATATAAATTGCAACAAAAATTGAAATTGAGAATTGGGCTAACTTTCTCTGCATGTTTGGAATCTAAATTGCCTTTCTTGACGGAAGAAGCAATGAAGGAGCGAAGCATTTTGATATTTGAATCGAGTGCTAGGGCTCGTTGTCGTAAGGATGCTTCCTCCTGCGAATTTCTAGAAATTAAGGCGGAGGCCGATTCCTGCAACTCTTTACCTTGTTCCACAAGCTTTGAAACTTCTTCGGCGGCGTTTCTCTCCGACAACCTATTATCACCGCCGGCCGTGGCCGTGGCCGTGGCGGTGGCGGTGGAGTCGCCCATCTTCAACAGATCGAATATTCACACAAATTTGTACTTAAATCAAATACGTGCGACTGTATAAATTAATACGTATAGCTATGTATCTATCTGTTGTAAGTAATCACATATGGGAAGGAGATGAAGTGAAAAAGGTTTCCGGCAAGGCGACGGCGTCAGGTGGCGGCGAATTTAATACCGACGACGGTGGTGATGGTGATGGAATTGGGTTTCTTCGCTTCCTCTGCTTATAGTGGGGGCATATACAAAACTTGCAACCACGTGCACCTCTTATAAACAAAATATAATATATTCCTATTTAGCATAATGAAATAAGATTCGATTAAAATCAACTACTAAAACAGTTTATTTTATTTTCATTCCTTGTGATCGTGGGTTCGATTACCGTCGTAAACATTGGTGTAGACCTAGGAGTAGGTTTTGTAGTTATCGGTTTGAGTCCCGTCATGAACAATGATGATATAGATTTAGGAGTACGTTTAGTTTAGCGATAAAAGATATTTTGTTTTATTTTGAAACTACGGGAAATCTTTTTTATGTTAATTTAATTGTTTTTTTCAATCAATTATGGTTTTCATTCATGTGGTATTGTTAAAAACTTATTATTTTTTTGGAAGGTATGGCGGCATCGAACCAACGAACGACTACCACGCACACCTCCCCGGCAGTGTCGGTCATCCACGGGGAGCCCACTAATCCGACGCTGTCCCAGCCCAACTTAAGTTGGACCTAGAGCCCAACCACAGTCTTTAATTGCGCTGGGGGCAGCCCAGTCTATGACTGGACCAGCCTAAGGATTGGGTACTTCTCATGCCCTCAATTGACTTCCCTTGAGATCGAACCTAGGTAGACTGGGATCCTATCCACACCCCCTAGATGTTATCGTCCTTAAAAATACCAACTAAGATAGACATGATTTGTGGTATGTTAAAAACTTATGTTCCTCGACTTTGTTTGTTAGAAAAAATTCTTGTGCTTTGTAGTTCGCATTTTGTTTTTGTTTTTGTTCATGTGCCTTTGTTAGAGCTCGTTATCTTCTTGTTAAATGTTCATGCAACCTTTCACATGAGGGTATTTTATCATTCGAAAGGGAAAACATTGTATGGTTCATGCAACCTTAATCATTGCTTTTGTTTCTTTCATCGTGTTTTAGTTTTGCCATTGCTCCTTCTGCTTCTACCACTGTCGCTTTTTTATTTTTCCCATTATGCTCTGCACTATCATTGCTTTTGGCCTTGTTACAGCCAACACTCCTTTTCATCCTTCTTCTCCATGTTCTTGAACAACGTCGACAAGTCAAAACCATGTGACATAGATAAAATCAGCTACGCCCCCGTCGCTTTTAAAACCATTGTTGATTTTGGAGGTGTTGATTTTCGTTATATTCTAATTTGATTTAGGGGTTTAAAACTTTGGTATAATCTCATCTTGGTTTAGGTTTTTTGATCTACAGTTTTCATTTAAAATACATTAGTTTTGTATCACCCAAATTTAAAATGAATTTGCAAAATGTATTATACATGTGTAGTATTTGTTGTATATATTTGTTGATGTTTTTGATATACTTAATTTATTATTTGGAGATGTCACCTCACATTTAAGAAGCAAAATAAATAAAGTGGTCTCATTTGAGGAGTACGTAAAAGCACTTAACATCCAAGATAACGCTCTGTTTGGCAAAAATAAGCTAGCTGATAAGTTAGTCCAATTAAAATGTATTATAAGCTAGCTTATTGAAACGCTACTTGAAATAGCATTTTGGGAGTTTTTTGTAGCCTTTTTCAATTATACCCTTATTAATATTAATTATTGAATTCAAATATACCCCTTTTGGTCATTTTACATACTCAGTTTTTGTCAAACATAATTTGTTCATAAGCTAGCTTATCAGCTACTAGTTAACTTATCAATTAACTGTTAGTTTATTAGCTGGCCTAAATAAAAACTTTTAAAAGTAAATATTATATAATATAATCTATCCTATCCTTTAGGATAAGTATTTTAAAAATCATAACCATACAAAAAAGCATTAGTTGTATGATAGCCCTGACTTGCGAGTTACTTTTAGTGGTCACATAAAACACATAAAACATATGTAGAAATCTATTGTTGTACATTGTTTACTTTTTATATTAAGCAGGATAGTTTTAAAAGGTAATATTAAGTTCTTATGATTAACTTTTTTATTTATTTAATAATATAAGTTAATGTCCTTTAAACAATAAGTATTTAACAAAATTTATACACTCAAATTCCTTTTTTTAACCATACTGATTTTCATATGCATTTGTTGAAAACCTTTTCTCCAAATTAAGATTAAAAACTTCTAATCCATTAATAATGCATATAACTAAAATTGATCTTGAAACTAAATTTTAAAAAAATATTGTTAAAGTGATCTTTCTAAAACTTTTCTGACATGTATGGTTTGATATAGTTGACTACTAGACCGTCATGTTATAACTGTAATATTTGATTTAGAGTAAACTATGGATTTGGTTCATTTGGTATGTTGATTTTTACAAAAGTCGTTTCTAAAGTTCATTTATTAAGAATTTAGTTCTTATTGTATGCACCTTCTGTTGTTTTTGGTTCCTAGAACAATCGTCCATCCAAACAGATCCATAAACTTTGAGGACATCTCTGTCTTTTTTTATTTCTAAGGCATTTTAACATTAATTCTTATTACTTTTTTTGCCTTGTCTTTTTCATCTTTTTCATCTTTATTATATTATATTATATTATAAAGAGTAAATTACATATTTGGTCCCTTTGGTTTACACATAATTTCACTATTGGTCCCTAATTTAAAATAATTATAGAAGTGGTCCCTATGGTTTACATCATATTGCACTATTGGTCCCTATGGTTTACACTATATTGCACTA
>LUCG01070352.1:0-14662 GCA_001633085.1 Carthamus tinctorius | reverse complement strand
CTTTAATAATCTCTACACTCCCATGAATTGCGTCATTCCTCTCTCTATATAATAATGTATGAAGTTCAATTCGATTATATCTATGTCTAAACTCTACTTGAAGTTGGTGGCAGATGTCAGAATGAATTAGTAGTTCATATGTGCTCCGATTCAAAAATAAAAGTTGTGTACGTGAAAAATGACATGTCTAACTTTTTCTTTCTATCAAGATCCTGTAAAAAAAACTTAAAAAAACGACATTTATCGGTTGTTTTTGCTATCATCTTACAACACAATACTTAAAGGTGGTAAAATATCTTTTTTCCCTAGTGCATTTGCTATAATCGAATATTATATACTTTAGAAAAACTATAAAGTTGTATCAAAAGGTAAGAGAAAATATCATATAAGGTCAAATTCTACACCTAGTAGAATAATTGTCAAATACCTTTTGTAATGGGTACTAAGGTTGTGATTGGTAAAAATAAGCTATTATAAGCTAGTTCATCCAAACATGTACCATAAGCTAGTTAATTGAAACGCTACTTGGAGTAACGTTTTGGGAGCTTTTTGTAGCTTTTTTTCAATTATACTCGTATTAATTTTAATTATTAAATCTAAAGATACCCTTTTTGGTTATTTACATACTCATAAGCTAGTTTTTGTCAAGCATAATTTGTTCATAAACTATCTTAAACAGCTACTAACTAGCTTATCAATCAACAACTAACTTATCAGCTATCAGCTAAATAAGAGAATTTGGAAGTATGTTATTTTAAAATTTAGAGGCGACAATTGGCAAAACTCTCGGTCCGGTTCTAACCAGAAATGCTAAAACTAATACAAGGCCCAACAACCCTTCCAAAGCCGCCCTGGGCCCAGTCTTGTTTGGTTATTTAATAGAAATTACACTAATGAATATGTTTAAAATTATGAAAATTTTTTCATAGAGTATTGAAATACATTTTAAATATGGGTAAATTGCCGAAAAAGAAAACATAAACGTCCAAAAAATCCAATCGAGGTAACGTACAATTTTTTGCTAAGAAGGATTATGCATTCGATTTTGTTAAAAATAGATGAACTTACCTAAAACTCATATTTTTAACCTGCTTGAGCCGGTTACCTATTCCACGTATGATTTTTAACCTCAAAGGTAAGTTTTCCTTTTTTTTTTTGACAAAATCAAATGCATAATCCTTTTACGGCAAACACAAATTGTACGTTCCCGTCTTCCAGTGTTGTAGCGGATTGGTTATCGCTCGGGGGGTTTATAGCGCCCTAACCGAGTTCGAGCCTTCTCGTGCGCATGTCTGGGGACATTTAAGTGGGGCCATGTTTAGCCCACAAAATTGTCGGGGATTAGTCGGGCTTTGGCCCGGACACCCATCCAAAAAAAATTGTACGTTCCCCTGATTAGATTTTCTGGACATATATGTTACCTTTTTCGGCAATTTGCCCTAAAGTCATCATGTTATAACCGGTAATCTAAGTAACCGGTGGTAAGTTCCCTTTTTTTGATAAAATCAAATGCATAATCCTTTTACGGCAACAAAAATTGTACGTTCCCCTGATTGGATTTTTTGGACATATATGTTACCTTTTTCGGCAATTTGGCCTTTAAATAATGTGTTAACCTAAAAAAAATATAGAAAAAAAGAACTTAAATATTCAGGTAAACTGAAATGAAATAATAAAAATTAGGAAAGTTTGTTACAGTGGTTGAGAATAAAAATGCTAAATAGGGATTTAAAAAAATATGATACGGTGCATTTTGCCCATAAATTTATGTATTACTATTTTATTGTCATTGGATAAATCTTAAAAAGTATTTTTCCAATCATTTTTCTAAACTATTGAACAGAATAAGTTAGGAATCGTTATTATAATCCACAAACATTGTGTGTATACTCTAATACAACAATTTACCCGGTTGATCGTGTTAAGAGTCGTTGCCTCTCACTTATCGGGTAAGATCCTTTGTCCTTGTATCACTCCTACCAGATATAATTCTTGGTCTTTATTGTATCCATCTGGTAAGTTAATCTGACTTAGTAAGTGATTACTTGGGTAAACGTTTATCAAACGGGTCCTTTAGATTCTATCAATTTCCATGTTTTACCAACTAAACTTTAGCTTAAATACTTTAATTAGAATAAAGTAATTTAATCATCATGTTCCATTTAGGATGAAAAGGGTTTATAGGTGATAAGATCAAGACAAAGTATGGTTTGACTTTATTTGATTAACTTTGAAGATAAATTAGTTTCTTTCCAAAATCATAAATACCTAATTTTGAAATAATTTACCAGTGTTAATGCAATATGCATGTTTAATATAGCATACACAATCTGGATTTGGTAATTTCAACTCTGGAAAGAAAGGGAAGTTACAATTAAATTAAGAGTAAATTACGGTTTTGGTCCCTATGGTTTTTACTTTTTTACTACTAAGATCCCTAAACTCGAGAAATTATGGATCGCGTCCCTGTGGTATTCAATTTTGCACTACTAGGATCCCTCGAGGTAACGGATTCCGTTAACTAGGTTAACTCAAGGATAAAAAGACTAAAATATCCCTTTCTACTATTTTAATAATTTCATATTTTCATTTAATCAAGAACTTTCATCTTTTTCAAACTCTTGGCTGTGACACTACCAAGAAAATTTATAAAATCTCAAATCCAATCACTAATCAAATCCCAAATCCAAACCTGAAGCTAAAGTATATTTCTAACTTTATACATCGAAACCAAAACAAACGTAAATTAACAGACGAACCACATCTACAGATCTGGAAGTATGAAACAGATCTGAGAGAGATAGAGATACGCGATTCAGATCGATGGACCAACGAAATCGTAGGTGGACTTAGCGATGATGGTGGTGGGCTTCCTTCTAACGAGCAAAAGATCCAACGAATTTTTGCTTGGCTCGTGATGGCAATGGTGGAACAAAGCCGCACGGACACTCCGTGATGGTAAAGATTACGAACGGTTATGGTTTGAACATATTTGAAAACAGGAAGGAAAATTGATGAGGGACAATAATGGAGGTTGGCATGGGGTGTAGAAACAGGGAGGGAGAGAGATGGTGAAGTTCGTCGGAGTTGCAGACGGCCGGAGATGATGAAGGCTGGCAGCTTTCAGAGCCCGACGACTGTCTCAAAGAAAGGGGATGATGAACCCTAATGGGCCTTCATTTTCCAATGGTCGAAGATGGTTTGGTTTATGTTTTTGTATATGGATTAGATTTAGGTTCTTGTATATGGATTTGTGGATCTATTGTTGGTAATAGAAAAAATCTGAGATGATAGAAATGAGGTTGAAGGTGATGATGAGGATGATGTGGGTAGGTAATGATGATGGTAAACATGTGTAGAGATAGAAAGAAAGACACGTGGGGGTCGTAATTAGAGAGAAAAAAAAAAAGAAAAGATATAAATAAACTAATATAAAATATAAAAATAGCTAAAATGATTTTAATATCCTTGAGTTAACCTAGTCTTCGTTAACAAAGTTAAGAAGAGGGACCCTAGTAGTGCAAAATTGAACACTACAAGGACCTAATCCATAATTTCTCGAGTTTAGGGATCTTAGTAGTAAAAAAGTGAAAACCATAGGGACCATATCCATAATTTACTCTTAAATTAAAGATTTGTATGAATTAATGGTAATGATTACTTAATAATTTAATATCATTAAAAGTGATGGAACTCTTAATTTTATTTTTGTTTTTCTTAAAGAATCAATTTTAATCTATGCAGTTGACAAGATATGAGATTGAATAAAACTATGTGCAAAGCACACGGTTTTCCGTTAATTTATAATCTTCTTGTTCAACCAATTTTTCTTTTTGATCTTCATTTTTGCTCGCCATTTTTAATTCAAATTTTTAAAGAAGAATTTCTCTAACAATAGCAAAACATAGAGTAAACAACCCTTGAGATATGCATTTTATTATGAATTTAGTACCTGTAAGTCCTTGAGGTGTAATATGAAGGGGTATGCAATAAAGACAGAAAGAGTTTGAGGTTGTGATGTTAGTAAAGGGCATGTGCACTAAAATTGGAACTTGAGTTGCTACCTATCAACTTTTGATGTGACTAAGTTATATGTATCTGCCACACCGAGTGGAACCGATTTTAGTATGGCTTTCCTCTTGGGCTCAAATTAAAAAGAGCGGTAACTTTAATTTATTGTAAATGAAGTTCTTTCTGCACTATTTTTCTTATATGAGATATCACTAGTCTTGTAGTCTAACTCTTGTTCGGGGTGTTCACTTGATACAGGTCCTATTATCGACAGATTTAGTAAAGTTGTGGTGCCGTCAAGGCAACTAAGAGTATTTGCAGACGGGGTTTTTGGGAGGACCTTTTAGTAAAGAGAGGGATTTTGTAGATGGCTAATGACACCCAATTTAATCTAGTGTATAAAAACTAGGTTGATTAGGTTGTTTTAAGTTGTATCTCATTCTTTCGTCAGTTATATGTTCTATATACTTACGTAGAGAATACTATCCTTGCCGATGACATGTTGTATTTCAATCTATTTAGGGATTAAAACAGGTCACACCAGTTTTTCCTTTAAATTTGTTTGAAATTTGTAGGGTGTTATGTAGTAAGAGTGTTACTTGTAGAAAAACCATATATTTTAGAATGAGAAAAAAAAAACAACAATGACTAGATTGAAATTAGGTTAATTTTAAGAAGGTCTTTCTAAAGTTATGACCACTGATTTAACCAAAAATCTACAACAACCAACTAATCACTCTACCTCCATTCCTTTGATAACAAGGTAATATGACTCGTGTTAAAATCAATGTTTTAAAAACCGGTTTTTAGTTGAACCGATGTGATGGGCCGATGGCCGATTCGTGGTTCAACCGGTTTAAACGGTTCAACCACTTTCAAGTATTTTCCATTTTCTTGCACACACGCACACACACATACATATATATAACCAAGAATATGATGTCCACAAGTTAAAACATTAAAATTACATATTAAAATAGTTTTACATAAAAACATTAAAAAACACATAGAGTAAATTACGGATTTGGTCCCTGTGGTTTGGGGGTTTTTACGGATTTGGTCCCTAAACTTCAGTAATTACGGATTTGGTCCTTGTGGTTTANGTAGTGCAAATAGGCAGGGACCAAAACCAATAGAATTTGCAAACCACAGGGACCAAATCCAATTGAATTTGCAAACCACAAGGACCAAATCTAAAAGAATTTGTAAACCACAGGGACCAAATCCGTAATTACTGAAGTTTAGGGACCAAATCCATAAAAATCCCCAAACCACAGGGACCAAATCCGTAATTTACTCAAACACATAATAACAAGTTTTACATCAATTCATAAACATTAAAAAAATCCAAAAACCAAGAATTATAATACCATATTTTTACATTTGCAATTTAACAGTAAAATATTATGAAGATAAAAAATTTAAACCTTAACAATATTTGTTTGTAAAATTTCAAATATAAAACTTAGCATTATAGGTCTCACAAAAACAGCTTTGGTCTTATATGATCGTAAGTCTAACTATTAGGCTATTTGTACCACGCTCGGGTTCAAGGGCGGGTTCACTGTCACCTCAGTGGCTTCCAAGCCCGCTTGTGGTACCCCCCCCCCAGCGGGTTCAAGCCACGGNCTCTTGTATATTATATTTAAAATAATAATAAAAAATGATAAGGGTATGAATGGTTGGTGGTACAGGATTTGAAATGTTGGTAAGTGTTTGAAAGTGGAAAAGTAAAAAGCTGATATTACGACTAATGTGATAGTAAAAAGTTAAGGGTTCAACCTCTTGTGCTATAGAACCCCTTATAATAAAAAAATTGAATAAGGGCTTTGTCCACTTAACCTTCTAAGTTTAGTATACCCCCACTAGCATCATTAGGCAAATGGCCATTTTTTCATCAAGGTTCCAACACATTTGATAAATGAAACAACAAGTGGACCAAAGAAACATAAAAGTCAAAGAAAACTATGATCAACATTTGCTTTTTAGGAAGAGAGAGACTTGAAGTACAAAGTGAAGATATAATATTTTAAAACGAACATGAAAGTTTGACAAGTTATTTTGTTTAAATAATATGATAAAAAATAAATATATTAGGTTCTTATATTATAGTTTATGATGGATGACAATATACCTTCCATCAAAACTTAATTCATTTTCTTATTTTTATGTTCTTATTTCACTTTCAACTTCTTATCCTTTCTACTTTATTGATCTACTTTTTGGTTTAAATGAATCTTATAAACTACTAATCAAATCCAACTTTCAACAAAAAGGTATATTAAATCTTACATATTTTTTCTCTACCAGTACATAGGTACGAAAAACATTAATAATAATAACAATATTATTATGTTTATTATTTAAAAAAATTATAAATATTGTACTTCTTAAATCTAACCGTTCAAATTTAATCTTAAGTTCAACAACAATCTGCATTTGATTACGAAAAAGGAAGTCTTGTAATAGGAATATTATGGAATGTTGACTAGGAGATTGAGGTTGTTATGAAAATTGCAAAGACTTTTTAGGATGCTCGATAAAGAATTGCAGTATATGTTTGTTATAGAAGTTTAAGCTTAATTTACTAATCTACCTTCTTTATCCATTATCACAGTTCACAAACATCGTTGTCATTTTTATTTTATTTTTGTGTTTGTGAGATTAAACTATACAAAGTTGTTTTGGATGTCTTGTCATGGAAATTCAACCAATTATTGTTAATTGTTGTTGAAAAGGATCAATAAAACGATTATGTATATAATATATCCATTAGGAGCATATACTTGTGTTGTCTTATTTTTAGAGGTAATTGTTGGAATTAAAGATCTTGATGATTATGATTTTCATCCGCAAACATGATGTTTGCACATTGAATTAAGAAAGACACATCCCACGAAAGCAGTATTACGTTTTCATCCACACTTATTGACGCGTGTAAAAGTGACTGAATGCAGGGTGGAGAAAAAATGACTCCAAGAGTGCTACATATGAAAGTTTGCATAGTGTATAAAGTTATATTCTCAAATCAAAAAATGACACCGAGAGTGCTACATATGAAAATTGTAACCCGCTCCCCACATGATATCACACCCTTTATATAATTCTAAATTAAATCAGATCTTGTGATTTTTGTTTTCGTCTTTGTCTCACAAGACAAAATCTCCCTCAAACCTTGCCCATTTCTTGATCAATCATTGTTTTAATATCTTTCTTGTCATCGTTACTCTCCTAAATTTTTGTTGTATACTTCTTCAATTCAAGCTTTTGAATACCGAAAAAAAACTAAACAAGTTTTCCCTTTAAAACTCTATCTGCTTTCTAGTCTATGTCTATTTTGC
This sequence comes from Carthamus tinctorius, assembly GCA_001633085.1. NCBI lineage: Eukaryota > Viridiplantae > Streptophyta > Magnoliopsida > Asterales > Asteraceae > Carthamus > Carthamus tinctorius. Next base: position 7,310 of record LUCG01070352.1, on the reverse strand, counting down.
ATCTAATACAACCCCTCCACAATTAATGTTTTAAAACTTAAGACAACCATAAAAAATTCCATAATATATATTATAACATCTCCAATACCCATTTTGTATTCACCAATAAGCTTTGCTTTGTCACCCATTTTCTCTAGTGCTAGGGGACCAAAGATTGAAACGGCCCCTTTTCTTAGAGCCTCATGATAGTGTACATTAAGTTTTTTATTTTAGTCTTATAGAAATATTTTTCATCGTTATAACCTTAATCAGAAACTAAACTACTATGATGATTTATACGGTGAAAATTTACAAAGAAATTATTTACCCATTATGCTCATTCAATTTTTCATCAGAAAAAACACCAACGGTGAAAGCACTCTGCTGGGCTGACACTGACACTGACACCGAGAGACGAAACTTATCCCAAGAAACCTACCCAAAAACTTAAATTCATGTTATATCTTATATATCATAATGTTTTGCTTGAAGAAATTACATTTAACATGCTTATTTGAAATTAATTACTTCCAAAACAATAATCTATCACCCCGCATTAAAAACAAAGTAGTTTGATCAAATCCTCTTGTTCGTTTATCTTTATGCTTGATTTTAACAATTTTAACTTATTTATAAAGAAACCCTAAATTGGAGCAATTTGATCAAAAAACATTTAATTTAGTATCGTTCCTCCATCGTAGTGTAAAAAAATACAGGATTGTGAAAAATGTCACCGTATTAATTTGTTGTGTACCACCATATATATTTTGAAACTTCAATAAAGACATATTTCATTTGGTTTAGTTGGTTAGTTCTGCTATTCAAAGTTGAAGTCTTGGGTTCAAATCTTGTCAGAGTCATTTTTTTACTAACCCAAATATTGAACTTGTGAAAAATATTTCTATATGGTGAATTATAAATGGACCCCCCTATGAGGTGAATGGGTCCTTTATGTGAGTATACAGGTGGGACCCAGTATAGGAAGGGTCTACTTTTATATGAGGTCATCCTTAACTATACCCCTCATATCCTTCATACATGCTGCCAAATCAGTTTCCACTATCTTACCACTGTCCTACCAACACCATACCTTTCCATTCTTAACCGTACCCCTCATTTTATTTTTTAAACACTAAAAAATATTAATTAATTAAAAAAATAAAAGAAGAGAGAGATAGAGAGAAAGGTGGGGTGGGTAGAGGAAGAAGACCGACATGGGGGTACCGGTTGGGCGCGTACCGGTTCCCATACCGGGTAGGCACGGCGGTGTTACCGCCGGTACCGCCCCTCTTACTGGCCCGTTAAGGATGGCCTGAGTGTATTAAAAGTCAAAGATGGTTCATATAACAACACCCTTCTATATATGTTTGTTATAGTCAAACGATGTCATCGTCTGAAAATTTCTCTTGGTCCGTCGCTGTGACGAATTCGACCTATTATTCTTCTTTATGAACCCACGGAATTGGGAAAAAGAAAGCATGATTCCTCCTTAGTTTGGGGTGACATATTTTTTGGTTTGTTTATATTCTCTGACAAAATAAATTAAAAAACGTTATTCTGTTTTAATAATTATTTAATTGCATTCTTAAATAATAAAAACTTAGTAATCTTACATACATCTATCGCTTATAAATATTAGTAATAAGTGATTAAAAATTAATATTTTTTTAGAATGTCTTCTAACAATTTCGTTCCCTATCTTTCAAAATTAAATATTTTAACCAAGCTTTCAACTAGAATCAGAATTTTTTTTTTATTGTTCTTGTTTCCTGGCTTTTCGGTCAACATAATTCTTTATAGAGTAAAGTTTCCAATTTGATCCATGTTATTTTTTACGGATTTAGCCTTTATATTTCTTTATTATCAAAAAAGAAAAAGAAAAAAAAACCTTTCATGTATGTAGCTTTTTACGGATTTGGTCACTCATATTAACAACCATCCAACTTGTTTGTTAAATTGGCCTTTTTATCATATCACTACAACAAAAATGAGTTTATAAGATGCTTAAATTAAAAAAAAATGTCTTAATAGGTTGGTTTATAGGACGTTAGTTTATAGGACCAAACATAAAAGCGTTCTATCTAAAAGTGTTACAAAAAAAGTTTATATGACACTTTTGAACGTCGTAAATATTTTTTTGGGCATTTCCAAAATAAGGCGCCATATTTGCTAGTTTTATAGAACGTTTTTAGAAGTATACTATAAACCAATATCTTAGAGGACATTTGTGTTTATATGATACTTTTTCAAATAGTAGTTAATAGGATGATTTATTTAAACGTCCAAAAGTGTTTAGGAGTGGTGAGTGTGAAGGAAGGGAGGACGTGATACGTTGGGGTTTCTCAACATTTATTAAAATACACAAAGGGGTTGCTTAATAGTTAATAGATCTTACATACATAAACATTTATCCGTGGGGTTTCTGAACAAGTTTGTTGTTGTTTGATGGATGAAAGGAAGTAAGGTGTGGGAGAGCAGGAAACTTCCAAGGGGTTTCGTTTACGAATTATTGATGGATGGGATGTAAGAGATGATGATGAAATAGTTGAGGTGAAGCAGTCAATGACGCCATGGTAGCTTGTTTGGGAGTGTGTTTGAAAATGACTTAATGACTTTTCAAAAAGCCAATAAGTTTTAAAAAAAATGCTTTGGCAAAGATAAAAACAATTTATAAAAGTAAGGAAGACTTTTGACTTTTGAAATTCAAAAAGCACTCCCGAACACCCTTTTAGCTTGTTTCCGGGGAAGACTGATCTCGCCGGAGAAGCACATCTTGTCGGAGAAGTTAGACTATCTGGGATGTGTGTGTATCAATATTATATTTATTCATTTATTTCTAAATTTTTAATTCAATATCAAAAAAAAAAGACCAAACTAACCCTCAAGGGTAACAGACTAATCTAACAGAAGTTAGTCAAAAAGACCAAAAGTAAAACGAAATGACAATCACCGTAATCAAAATTGTAATTAGTATTACAAAGTGACGAAAGTTGATAGTGGATGATAGGGGTGAGCAATGGAACCGCAAGAACCGGAACCGAACTGGGACCGGAACCGGAGTGGGCACCGATATAGTTCAACTGGTCCGGTTTTCGGTCCTTCAAATTCCTCATTTCCGGTTCCGGTTCCAAACCGGGTTCGGGCTCAATTTTTCCGGTAACTAACCGGAACTGGCCCGAAATTTTAAAACAATATTTCATATATGAAAACATATGAATACTAACTTACACAATTTGTAATATCTTTTTAGTTCACATTTGAATAAATATCACTAAAACACAAATATTTTCTATCGCATCAAAAATTATAATTTCTTTAAAGATTTTCGGTCATTTTATTTGACAACCACTACATAATTCATTAAAATTATCGTCATACCCGTTTTCGATGATTTCTCACACTGAATCAAAACATATACAATAATTAAAATCTTTAATTTCATTACATATAATTCGAAATCTCATATCATATATATACTTTAAACCTATAATATAAATAGTTAAAATCGTTTATTTCATCATATAATATAAATATAAACACAATCCACGATTTTATTTATTTCAACTATGAACAATCGGTTCCAAACGGGTATTTGACCGGAAAACCGGGACCGGGATCGGAACCGGTATTACCTATATGGTCCGGTTTTCGGTTCTTCAAGTATTTCATTTCCGGTTCCGGTTCCAAACCGGGTTTGGGCCAGTTCGGGTTGGATCGGTCCTAACGCTCACCCCTAGCGGATGACAACCAAAGAGACCAAAAGTATACTATACTCTACAAGTAATATATAATACATAAAATGTAAACATGAATATAAGAGTAAACTTAACTTTTGGTCTCTATCTTGTATAATTTTCAACATTTTTCGTCTCTAAACTAACGAAACTCGAATTTAGTCCCTTACGTTTGCATTTTACTTCAGTTTGGTCCCTCCAACTATCATTTGTTAACTTTTCCATTAAATCCAATTAAATGAGGAGTATTATAGTCATTTTATATTTTCTTCAATTTTCTATTAAAATTATAGAACACATCATATATCTAGTATTCTATATAAATTAATAACCTACATCAATAATCGATTCCTTCGACCCATTTTAGACACATGCAATATGAAATCTACCATCGCCCTCTCCTTCCCCTTAGACTGAGTGTTATACCTCACCCGAAGCCCTCGGCTTGGCTTCGGGTTCATCGGCAAACAGTGGGAACACCACCTTGCCTTAATCGGCTTGGTGGTGTTCGGCTTCCAAGACCAGNCTAGCTCTCTCTCTCTCTCTTCTTTCTCTCCCTTCTTTTCTTTTTTTCTTTTCTTTATTAATTGTTTAATAAAATAAAAAGTGTGGGTAAGATTGGGTTGTGCATAACTTATGTTTTGGGTAATTTTGGGTAAGTAGTGGAAAACTGATGTGGTGCAGATGTAGCATTGGATAGCATTGGGTTCAAAAGCAAGTATAACTCATTGTCTTAGCATCTTCTCAGCCTCTTTGCCTTAATCCCATCCATTTCCTTTGCTTTTTTTTCTTTTGAAAAAGTTCATCTAAACTTCGCCTAGACTACATGCTTGATAATTTGGCATTTGAAACGAAGCCTGGTCACAGGATGCTAACGTCTGGGATGGAACTTGGGTGGATGAGATATTCCACCATATCCCCTTGAGCCTTTTGTCAATATGCCTCCACCCGTGTGGTTTCTTTTGCCTTTTCTTATTCTCGTTAAAAAAAATACCACCTATTTTCCTCTCTTTTTCTCCGGCGAACATCGCCGACTCTTTACCTCCTTTCTGCTCAATGATTTTGCCTAATCCAGAATAAAAGGATTTATGCAAGAATCAAGTTCAAGATTGATGAGACTCTTCTTGAGTTTTGTTATTCGCTATAGATTTAGGTTTAGATTCACATTTTCATGAGTTGTGTCCAACTAAATTTTGAATAGATGTTGATATTCTTGAGTTTGGCATTGAGTTTGATTTTTTAATGTTGATTTGTGTTCCTAATTAATTATGTTTTTCATATCACAGATTTTGTGTTTATGTTCTTGTTATATTCTTCCGTTGATTTGGTTTATTTGTGCTATCTTTTATTCATGTGAGCAACTTCTTACTGGATTTGTTTTTGTTTAAGGATTTAAGTACAAATTCATTTGGGTGATTAAGCTTTGGATTTAGGTTGACTTTGGTGATTATGGGTTGAATTTGGGTTGATTTTTGGTTATTAGATTTTGGATTAATTTGGTGGGGTCGTGTATAGAGGCCAAGACGGGGGATTGGTCGGAGAAGATGATCGAGGTAGGGAGGGAAAAGGTAAAATGAACGTAACACCCCTTATTTAATTGGATTTAACGAAAGTTAACGGACGTTAGTGAGATGGACCAAAATCAAAGCAAAAGGGAAACGTGAGGGACCAAATCCAAGTTTCAATAGTTCAGGGACGAAAATTGTTGAAAATTACAAACGTTAAAAACGAAAAGTGAAGTTTACTCTAAATATAATCTAGAACAAACTGCATATTTGGTCCATGTAGTTTGAAAATTGCTAAAATGAAAAATATGCTAAAAAGAAATTTTAACAAAAAAGTTGGATGATTATCAGCATAAAGAACTAAATCCATTAAAAATTAGATACGTTAAAAGGTTCTTTTGTAATAAAGTACCAAAAACTACAACAATCCACATATCTTAAAAGATTTAATCCATAATTTACTCTTCATTGTAAGATAATATAAAAAATGAATTTAAAATCTAATATAAACAATAATGATGTTCTAAAAGCACAATGATATGTTTTTAGTAGGGTTTCATTTTAAAACTTATCCAATCATAAATATTTTTGTTCCTAAACGTTGAACAAATCATATATTAATTGTAAAACCAAAATCTCTTTCTTTCCGAGTATTAATACTATATAACATACTTGCAGAGAAGATGTCCGTGATAGGCAAATTCCACCATTTGCATAAGTTCCCAACAAGGTGTTTAGAAGCTTGACAGGAAAAAAAACAGATGATCCTCGGTCTCTATTTCCTCGTTACAAAGATAACAGAAGTCCGAATCTACCGAGGTGCCCCTGTGAATCGGGTTAGAAAGAGTGCAGCTTGCCCTTCTGGAGACACCAGACAGAGATATTTACTTTGCTACGAGACGTTTGATCCACCACGTCTTATAGCTTCTGACCACTTCAGCTGACGCAACATCGAACAATTTGCAGAGAAACGAAACTGAGAACGAACCTGAGGGCTCAAGAGACCAGCTCCAACTCTGATCGCCGTTTCGGATAAAGAGAGAAGCAAGGTCAATGTTGAGGTCGCTGAGGTCTTTCTTGATTGCCAGAACAGATTTCCACGCTCCTGGCTTCGTAGAATTACAAGGATCAGCGACCTTGTTTTACTTAAAACCATGAAGCGACTGAATCACCCTATGCTAGATAGAATTTGAGTCCATTTTGGCCCTCCACCAGAAGTATGATTTAGGCCAACTGGGTGTGTTCTTCCTTGGTGGAAATTCCGTTGTAATCTATTCTTGTTTTCTGTTCTTTTTTGCTTTCTAGCCTTTCGCTAGTTTAATAAAACTGCCGCTCTTAAAAAAATAAACATTTAGTTTTTATTTTTTAATAATCATTTTGTTAAATAAAATTTTAAATGTAAGAAAGATTTTCACCCTAAATATTTTATGTACACAAACACACTATATTTGGAACATTGGATCTCTTTACCAAAAGAATCTCTAGGAAAATGACCAAAATGTCAAGTCTTGTTTTCTTTTGATTTTTAAAGTTTAAACTTTTGTATAATTTAATCTAATTTTGTTTGTTACTATAATAAAATCAATGTAGCATACCCCCTCTTTACCCACTAATTGGATAAAAACAAAACATGTTCATCCACATTTTTTGGGCACAAAATTGGCAGCTTTTATTTATTTATTTAATACACATATTCATTCAATTTCTAATTTTAAAACATAAGAGCAATATCAATAGAATATTTAAAAATTCTTAACCAAACTTCAAAAAAAAATACAGATTCTTTATTTTGAAGATAATATTATTACTTATATTATTACAATATTACATGTATCTAATAAAATATTATTTTCTCTATTAAATATTTTATTTCAAAAATTCTTATTGATGAAATGTAAAAAAACCACTTCTCTAAATTTGAAGATTTTTGCACCATTTTTTCTACATTCTTCATTTTGACGGATCTATTGGACCCCAAAGTTATCTAAAATCTACATTTTATGCATTTTAGAGAAGTTTGTTGAGGTGTTCTAAGGTGCTGTTTGTTTTTGAAGAGGTAAAAGTGCTGTGTGCTGCGGACCACATCTGCAGA
>LUCG01070279.1:0-11266 GCA_001633085.1 Carthamus tinctorius | reverse complement strand
GAGGATGATCAAAGTGGTGGCCATTGGTGGTGGTGGTGGTGGTTGATTGAGGGTGGTGGGGGGTGTTTTTATAGTGAAGATGGCGCCGTGATAAATGGCGAGATTAATAAGGGGGATTGGGGGAGCCACGTGGACTTAGAGGGTTTGGTTTTTCTTTGAGTTCCCATTGTTAGTTGGTTTCGGTTAGGGTTTGATGGTTTTAACGGTTGATGTTGATTCGCAAGATGCTTTAAAGTGGAGTAATGCAGATTTCGTCCTCATGGTTTGTGGAAATTCACCATTTTGGTCCTTACAATTTTAAAGTTATAAGATGTAACACCTTAGGTATAATCGATCTCATATCGTCGTGGACAGGTGAGATGTTGGGTTCATAAGTAATACATTGGTCTTACTAGACACAATGCATTTTGGAGCCTTGAAACTCTACAGATAAGCATGTTTCGGTGGGAATACCAAGATGGATGACCTCCTGGGAAGCTCTCGCCAGGTCGGCAGAAACAAAGTCGTGGGTTGGTGGAGCAAAGCGCAGAATATTGTGTCGTGTTAGGTAGTGTGTACTGTGTAACATAAGATGATCATCTTCATGGGTTGCAAGAACGTCTGGAATCAGTTCTTTTATTTAACAAATATTCAAAATTTTCACTACTGGAAGTGTATTTTTGATCTTTTATTGGGTTTTTTGTTTCATCAAATTTTGGTTTATGTGGTTTTTGATTGCGTAAAAGAAAAACAAAGTGATGAAAAGGTTGAAATTGAATGTCATGGAACATGTTTCTTGACAATCGTTAGATGGAGGTGGTAGATCTACACGTTTTCTGCAAATAACGAAAGTGATTTTATTGTGATTTCAAAACTGTAACAACGAAGAGTGTTATATTCGAGAGAAACTACAGGGACCAAAGTTGTAGTTTACTTGATATTTTATTGTATTAAATAAATTAAATATTGAAATGCTCTTTTTTTCCAGACATTTATTATATTTATGTAATGCTCTGGATCTCATGTTACATGATGTAATATTTTATTTCACCTTTTGTTTTTTACAATATAGTTATCTTTATATTTTAGGTCTTTAAACATCCACAACGTAAATGTTTAATAAATGATAATTCTCTATATATGAAATGCATGAATCAAATTTCAACATCAATGGATCAATTTACGTTACAATTTATGTTAATAAATTTAATGTGTATTTTAAAAACTCGGTTAGAGCATCACTATCCGAGCCCTCTGAGCTCCACTGCCACATCTGCGTCACATCAGTTTTTTCATAAACCCACAATAAGTCATCTGGAGCCCTCTCTGTTAGTACCCGAAGGCCGAAGCCCTCCCAAACCAAATATCCAATACGATAAAAAAATAAAAAGAGTGTGAGAAAGGAGATGGGCGGCTAGAGCAATGTGGCCACACCGCTGGAGCCCTCATGCCGCCAGCCCGCCCAAGCCTGGTCACCGCTACTCATGGCCTTATAGAAGTTAAAATGGATGAATTCCATTAAACCAATCCTCGGTTATAAATTATTATATTAATAAAAATAAGTATTATTTTAATAATATATAACCCTAATTAATAAAATAAAAAAGGGACAAATTATTTTTGGGTCGACAACCTAACTTGATCCACCAATCATCAATACTAAAGTAATTACTCGTTTTAATATGCTATCCAACCCATTTGAGTTATTTGTTAAATATTATCTTCGAAACAAATTGGCATTCCCACTGTTCTAGCGGTTCCTTTAATTTTCCCTTTAAAAAAGTTACAGTAAAAACCAATTACTGATCACAAAATAACGAACCATCGTTATATTTTGCCCTTGGCATTTAATTATACGATTAGTTATATGATTTGAATCCTCAACCAACACCATTGAGGCACAAACTCTTGCAATTAAAATTTTGATTAGAACATTAAAATGCCATACTCATGAACATTAAAGCAAAAGTAAAACAATATATGTTTATAGCTTACTAAGTTACCATCATGGGACCCAATACTTTGACTATTAAAACAACTTTTTTGTGTTTTATGTCGGTTCTTTAATAATGTAATTATACATGTAAAATGCTAACATAACAGGTTTTTAATAAATTGAAAGTTTTGATTCATTTTGGTCCAATAAGAGGAAAAAAAGTCGGGAAAGCAAATTACATAGAAGTGATTTCTAAACCGCTTTTACATTCATGAGGAAGATCAATGTTATTGTGTAGTTCAAAAACAACTACACTTTGCTAGTAAATTTATAAAATAAAAAAAGATTAGTTTTTATCGAAATAGAATGTACTTTATTTTAATGTACTCTTGAATATACTTATTTTAAAAGTTTCATTTTGCGATTATGACAAGAGTCATAATTTACAAGACAACTTAAATGGAAAAATTCAATAATTCATCTTCAAAATGTTTTTTAAATACATTTTTTTGGAAGGCATGGCGGTATCGAGCCAACGAACGACTACCACAAACATACGTACACCTTTTCAGTGGTATCGGACATCTATGGTAGAGCCGTTCATGGGCGGTACGGCCCGCTAGGCCCGGTCCGCTCGGCCCGTTAAAAAGCGGGCTTGGACAATCATTGTTGAAAAGATGGGCGGGCTTGGGCAATGAAAAAAAGAAGTCGGGCAAGCCCGTCCGGCGCTTTATACTTTTATAGTTCATTTAAATTTTATATGTAGTCAATAATTTAATGGTTTTTATCAAAAAAGATTGAGAAGTAACTTTGGATTTAATATTTTCATGTATTTTTATGAATTATTAGAGAGTTTTTCCGCCTGGGGAACTAATTGGATTGTTGTGAGCGGAACGAATGAGCTATAAAATGTTCATAGTTCATTATTCTTTACATTTTATTTTTATGCTAAAAAATACTTATATAATTTAAATGATTTACGTAGCTTATAAATATATATTATCTTTGTTTTTTAAATGTAAAAAATAAGTCCGCTAGCCCGTGGGCAAGCCCGTAAGCCCGGTAAAACGGGCTTGGGTTTTCTATATTAGGCCCGTTGGACAAAAAAACAATGTTAGGCCCGGTCCGGGCCCGGCCCGAGCCCGCAAATGATCACCTCTAATCTATGGGTATCCCACTAATCGACCACTGTTCCGGCCCAACTTACGCTAAACCTAAAGACCAATTATATAAAAAGAAATACAATACATTGATTTAATTGCTTTCAAGGCGTTATATACCACCATACATACTTTCTATGAATAAAAATTATAAATAAGTTTTCCAAAAAAATCAAAATAGAACTCAATTTACTCTTATATAAAACCATACCTAGCTAGCTAGTATATTATTTAATATTTTATAAAATTAATCTTGAATTGATTTCCCCTAATTTGCTACCCAAAATGGTGGTGATTATATTTGACTTTGAATAAGGGTGTTGGTATAATCTTTGACTTGCATGTGCAATTTTTCTTCTTTTTTACTCATCATAAAGAAATCGTTTTATCAATATTTGCATTTTAATTTTAGTTTTATATAACTTATTTTCTAGCAATCATATCAAATATATTATTATTTCTTAAACTTATCAAATGCATAGTTACCTATCATAAACAATTTCATGGTGATATATGTTAGTGCATTATTTATTGTGCTTTTAAAAAAAACAAAGAAAAGGGCAAAAAAAAATTATGTTTTTATTTATTTGGAATAATAAGTTCATTTCTATAGATATATGTTTTGGGTTGTTAATTTTGTATCAAAACAAACCAACCGATTCATGTACCAACTGAATCATTTTAATCGTTTGGTAGTAGTTCGTACCAATTGTCTAAATTTGGTTGTTACGTAGTATTAGAAATTACCACATCGTACCAACTTTTTTTTAAATTTTTTAATAATTGAAGTTAATTAGTAATACAATATATTTTGATTTTAGATTATCTCGTTTCAAAACGATTATGATATTATAATTTGTAAAAATGTATTTCAAATCATTGTTGTCCAACTACTTTTTTAAATGTCGAGGCAAATAGTTGGACCGCCCTTCGGTTAGGCTCAATCATGCAACAACTAGTATGTGTTTTAGTTTGGTTCAATCTTGCGAGCAACTTAGCAACCTTCTAGTCTAGTTGCATGGTCGTGCAACTTTAGCTTCATATACATACACAAACATGTTGGCCGACATTTATTTTTTAACAGCGGATAACACGGGCCAGCTTGTGTCACCCCTGCAGTAATCTCAGAGGTCATGAAGAGCGGCCAAAAAGAAATCCCCATTGACCTTGTCACTTGCGTAACTCAAATCGTTGATCTATGAAGAACACTCTAAAATGCTCAAGCGTTACTGATGGTTGAACTAACCACACAAGATTCCAACAGTCTTTCCTTGACGAACTCAATCATAGTTTGCATTTTGATCACTTGACTCAACATATCAAACAAAGTTTCAAACATTTAATATGTATACCAAGCAACTTATCACAAACGATTTAAGATTTTCGGTTTTGATAGAAGTGTTGGCTGTTTTACAAACATAATGAACGAAAAAAAAGGAAGTTCAATAACAATTTATAGTGGGCTTGGGAGGTTGTAATCTTACCAGCCCAACCCAATTTGCTCTACCTTTATTTTTTAGTCTTCTTCTAGGAAAGGAAGAGAAAAAATGGATAATTTAAGGGGTTAAATATCGGGCAAAGGAAGGAAAATAAGGCTTATGTTATGATTGGAAAATAAAAGAGAAAGGAAGAAGATTTTTAGACCACACGTTATGCTCTACCTAAAGGGTTCGGGTTTTCTTTTGGTTCGTTGGGTTCCTTTGTCAATATAATGATATTGCCAAAAGAACCCGATGAACCCGAATGAGATCCGAACCCTTCGGGTAAGTTGGCGTCAAAATCGATCGGCTTCTGCAACCCGATTGAGACCCAACCGCCCCACCTCCGTTCTCTCCATCTCTCTCTCTCTCTCTCTTTATTTTTTTTATTAATCATTTGATAAAATAAAAGGTGTGGATAAGATTGGATTGAGTATAACTCATGATTTGGGTAATTTTTGGATAAGTTGGGATTCTTCATGAAATTAAAACTTATACTTTTTGATTTATTTTCTTCCATATTTTTACTTATAGATTCTACCTTCAAATAAGATATATATTCTAAATATGGATAGCTTAATTTTACTTGGATAACAATAATAGTAATAATAAATAAATAAACTTTAACCATACCCTTTAATTATTATTTTAAACTTGCTCTCCGATCAAGATTTTCATTGGTTCACACCTAAGTTTCTTTTGTCCACTAAACTTACCAATAATCACTATGCTTTTAGTTGTTGGCAATCATAATTATGTGACAAAATTGATAATATATGTTTTAAAATACTACATGACCTATTTGGCTATACAAATTTATTATTGCAAGTGTGTCAAATACTTGATTACATAAAGGGAAGTTATGATTGTTGATGCATTTGGTTACATGGCAAATTATATAGCATTACGTATTTTTATAAGATTAGTTACTCAAACATACTTTATTTCAAACACAAACGGTTCTGTTTTTGATTGGGTTCGTCGTTTGCCGGGTCGTGTTCTTATTGACCCGGCTCTTTGTCCTTCCTTTAGTCTCGTTTTAGTTTTGTAATCTTCTTTCTAACTCTTCTTTTAAAAAAGAACATTATTATTTTTTAACCATTTGAAAAATCAAATTCATTTCCTAACTACATTCTTTCTAAAATTACAAAAATAGTCATTCCCTCCGCCATTCGAACTCCTTCAATGTAGGAGGTTGCGTTTCCGGCCACTTTCGCCAACCACACACTCCGCCAATGGCAGAGATGGTTAGTTTACAATTTTGGCTCTTCTTGAATTAAATTTCTAAAACTAATTAAATATGTGGAAAGAAAGAGGTGTGGTGGCATATATGCTGCTCTCGTATACAATAGATATTTGGCGGAATGTAAAAATGCTTTGGTGGCGGAGGTGCCCTTCTTGAATACAACAAAGATTTGGCAGAGATAGAGATACAATTGAATTTACAATTTTACCTACCTCAATCGTTGGCGGAGGTGTGTTCTTTGGCGGAAAGTGTAGATCCGCCATTGGCGGAAGTCTGGTGGTGAACAAAATGGTTAGCTTATGAGTTTTGAAGAGAAAAATGGTTAGGATGTGTCTTTTGGTATTTTTAAATGGTTAAAATAATTAATTTCCCATCAAAAATTATAAGCTCTTAAATATATTATAATTACATTGTATGTTCTTTTACCATTCTTCACTTTATTTTACAAATCCATTTGACTTCATTTACCCTCCTAATCATCTTACATACCCTTTTCAAATTATTACATTAAGTAAAATTGAAAAAGATAAAATGTAAGTTATACCATTTTAAGATAGCATGTGTTTTGATGTCCCCATACTCAAAAATGGTAAACATATGGTCTTTTGCTTCTCAATTGAGATTGTACAAAAGGACCTCATCATCATTCTTCTCAAGAATTTAATTTGCTTTGAATGGAAGCCAAAGTTTCTCCTCTCTCTAGAAATTAATCACCCACTCTCCCATTGTACAATTATAGATACAATTTAAAGGAATGAGAATCAAGTAATTAGTTATTTAAAATTAAAGGTAATTAGATAGTTTTATATTTATTTATAATTAATTATTTATTGGAGGTTCAAATAAAAAGACTTAAAATTGTAAGAAGGTAATAAAGAAAGCTTAAGTGAACGTTCATATATTAATAATTGAAAATTCATTCGAAACCCATTATATGAACTCCAAATCGATAATTTGTAAAACCATTTCATATATATATATATATATATATGTTTCCTAAATAACCTTTTTCATAATTCGTATATGAACATGTTCTTAAGTTTTATTCTTATATTTTTCATAATATTTATTTTTCTTATTTAAACAAATCTCTGATTATCTAACACTTATAGCTTTATGGTAAGTAATTATTCAAAGACCTTCTTAAAATAAAATAAAATAAATAGAAATGTGGGAGCTACATAAATATAGCATATAGATGAGGCATGCGTAAGGGGGTTTATGTAATTAGTACAAACTCAACTTGGGACTACTCAAAAGTAGATTCATTTTCAAGATTTGCTGGCCTATGGGTGCACGCTTAAATTAATTCCCTTTGTTTGAAGGGGAATTATAAATGGACCTTGGATAAGCGAAATTCGTAGGATTACGTGTGTATAAGTAGGACCTAGTATAGAGGGGTTTACATTTATGCGAGTAACAACTAACAAAAGAGTTGGAAGGGGTCCATATAACAACACTCTATTTTAATTACTAGTTTATATATAAAAAGATATGGGTGGGTTCAAATGTGAACCACTTTTTGGTTGTNGGATGACTAGGCGCCACGTAAGCTCCACGGCGGATGACTAGGCGCGATTCATGGGAGGGCATTGAATTAAAGGAGGGGACCACACTTAAAGACGCCACGTGTCGTGCTCTCGGCTGTCCTCACGTTCACAACCAAAAAGTGGTTCACATTTGAACTTTACTCTAAAAAGATATGTATATGTGTGATGTGGTGCAAAACATCTTAAGATATTAAACACTTCAATAAATAATCTTGTTTCGCGTCAGTTTTATTCCCTATTACCCGATTCTAATTTTATGGTTTTATGAGTTTATACGCAATTGAACAATATGAAAATAAAATTAATTAGTCAATATTATTTTGTTAAAACTCAATAATTATCTTGATTACATTTTATATTTTATTATGCAAATATTAATTTGAACCATTCAAGTTATAGTTTAGTTAATAGCAAATTTTTATAACTCAATAATTATCTTGTTTTTTAAAGAATACTAAACTAGTAGAATTATTTTTTTTATAAATAAAATGACACGTGTCAATCAGATAAGTCTAAATGAACTAAAAATGTAAAATGCGTCCAGATACATGTTTAGACGAAAAAATTTTGAAACCGACTCATCAGACAACGACACGTGGTAGCCCAGTTCCTTATTTATTATATATAGATATAAATGTATATTTTTATATTTATAAATGAACGTAAATGTTGTACTTTGTGATTCTTAACAGAAAAACAAACTATTTAAAATAATATAGTAATGGCTTTCACATATATACTTTAGGTTAAGTTTAATAATCTCGTTTACTTTTTTGCCTTTAAATCAAGTGTTTGAGCAATTAATCCATCATTACATCTTTGGAGCATAAAGATTTCTTGCATTAATTTTGTTACAATAATTCATCACATGTAAATGCTTATAATTAAATCTTTGATAATAACGTTTTTTGCATGATTTAGAAACATTGAATCATCTAATTTTTTTGTTTGATACCGTTTGCATATAACATTTAAATGTTGCAAAACGTTATAACAAGACAAAGGCAATGCTCCTCATTAGTCTAACTTTAGGTTGATCGAACAAATACAAAAACAACATCGATCAAAATATCATCAAGATCAATACCCTTAGAGAAAAATTACTAAATAAAAGCATATCCGTGATGCAATTAGGTTTTTTGTTTGTTGATCAATTATACAGTAATCGGTTGATTAGGAGCTCCAACGACGTCGTTTGTTGTAGCTAACGATGATCCATGGAGGAGTTTGTTCTTCTTCTCTTTGATGGCTGGATCTTCCAACACTACAACCTTGTCCTTATCTCTAACCCCAACCATATGAAGATGTTCAACATCCTCTCTCTCTTTCCCTTTAAACAATACCCTTTGCTCCTTTGGTTCCATTCCGGTCACAATTGATAACATCATCTTCAGTTCTCCTGTTTTCACAATCAAACGACAATACACACGAAAGATCGTGTGAGAATAAGAGGTAAAAGCGAGAAGTGTAAGAAAGAATTTGGACCCTGATCACTTTTAGTTTCATGTTCACCCATGAATCGTACTTTAGGAAAGAATTGATCTTGTGTGTATCTCACTGGTGTTAGTGTTTCTTTTTAATTTGGATTGATCATGGTGGAGATCCTTCTTACTATTTAGTACTTAATCTTTTAACCATAACCAACCCTAACTATATATAAATACATATATGTATCAAAAAGATTGTTTCTTTATTATTTTTTATCATAAATGGGTATCAAGAATGCCAAGGAACACATATATCCTAAAAGGGTATTTGG
This sequence comes from Carthamus tinctorius, assembly GCA_001633085.1. Classification (NCBI taxonomy): domain Eukaryota; kingdom Viridiplantae; phylum Streptophyta; class Magnoliopsida; order Asterales; family Asteraceae; genus Carthamus; species Carthamus tinctorius. Next base: position 2,158 of record LUCG01070279.1, on the reverse strand, counting down.
TATTTCCCAAAAAAGGATTGTTTCTTTGAATGTTTCATCAGAAAAATGGTATCATGACTTTTTTTTTGGAAGGGTGTCCGGGCCAAAGCCCGACTAATCCCCGGTAATTTTGGGGGCTAAACATGGCCCCACTTAAATGTCCTCAGGCATGCGCACGAGAAGGTTCGAACTCGGTTAGGGCGCTATGAACCCCCCGGGCGATAACCAATCCGCCACAGTGCACTGGAAGACAATGGTATCATGACTTGTACAATTCAAGAATGCAAATATGCACATAAAGGGTTTTTAAGGTTTCATAAAAAGACTGGTTTCTTGGATGTGTATTGATGTGCTATATATGTAATTAAGGATGATGATGATATACCAAAAGTTGAAGTTGCTTGGATGGATATATCATGCCATTGTGAACCAGTGACAACTCTAACCATAATAACCCCATCCTTTTCACCCTTTTGCCCTTCAATCTCTCTCTTTTGAACAAGCATCCCACCCGGTCGCAATTCCCATTCGATTTCTCCGACGATGGTCGTACCACTCTCCTTGCTGTTGCCGCCACCGCCACCACCACGTAATTTAGAAAGACTCCTATGAAATCTTTTTGACCTCAATTTCATCATCTTTGGTAGCTTTCAATTCTTTGTAACAGATTCATGGACAAGGGGGAAAGAGAGTTGGAGGTACTTAAGTAGCACTAGCGGCCCTTGATAATGGGGTTTGGGGTGGACCAATGCATAAAGGGCCTAAAATAAGGTAAAATGGTGATCAACGTATAACATACTCAAATGATTGATTTTTATGTTTCTAATAATATTGTTATAGACACATTAGTAGCCTAGTGGTCGGTAACATCCTTGGGAGGGATGCGTCCCTGTCTGCCCGGGTTCGATTCATGGGGTGGCATGTGGCGATACCCTGACCATGGGTCGGCTTTCGGGTCGGTCCATGGTCGCCAAGGATTAGTCGGGTGCCCATATGGATCCCGGATACCTCGTCGACTTCGTGTCGGGACGTGTGCATGAGTTATTTGCCGTTAAAAAATTAATAATAAGTTTACCCTCTATAAAGGAGTGAGTAATGGATTTTTATTTCACAGATTTAAGGGCAAGATTGAGAATTAGATGTAAATAAATGAAGTTGCTTATTAGTTATTATGATGGATGAATTATGTTTGGTTGATACAATGTTGTCAATATCGTACAAGTTTTTCTCTATATACTCCATGTAGTACACTTTTCTATTGGGCATGGATCAGGAGCCCATTTGTGCGGAAATTGGCTCCGGTGATCAAACCTAAACTCTTTATTGGTTTCCTACTAATTTTTTCTTCAATTTATGCAAAATATCCCACCAGGTCTGCTAAAACAGATCCAACTCTAAGACAATTAAAAAAGAGTCAAATGGTCAGGTCAGCTAAAAAACGGACACATGTTCGCTAAAAACGGACCGAGGTTGGCTATTTTTTCAACGAATGTTTCCTTTTCTTTTTGTCTTTTAGCTGAGTCCGTTAAAAACGGACCCAATTTAGTGGACCTAGTGAGTATTTTGCAAAAATGTGAAAGAAAATGGGTAGAAGACTAATAAGGGATTGGCTTGGTCATCGGGGGCGATTTCCTCCATTTGTTCTTTATTACATTGTTTAAAGTATCCTCCGTCATGACTTTACTTCATCAACTTTCTCTTTTTTACCATATTAGTTTTCTCTTTCTTACAAATTTTATATACCTTTTACTCTCAAATCTCAATCATAACCCGATGCATGATTTATATAATAAAATTATAATAGTTAAACTTACTTATATACTTAAAAATTAGAACTTATAAAAGTAAATGCTAAAATAATAAAAAATATAATAAATCAAAAATACGACAATAAAAAATAAAAATTAATTTTAAGGGTAGTTCGATTGTTAAGATGTTGAGTTTATTTTTTAAAGGCACCCGTTAAGGTTCTATTAGAATTGTTGAAGGGTTTGTCTGGTTAGGGGTGTTCATCGAGTCNGAAAGTTTTTTAGGTAAATTCGAAACTCGATTCGAATTCGAAATGGAACATGTAAAACCGACTCGAATTCGCATTGTCGAATTCGATTCGAATTCGATGTAAAACCGACTCGAATTCGCATTGTCGAATTCGAATCGAATTCGAGTCGAATTCGAGTTT
>LUCG01070195.1:0-22354 GCA_001633085.1 Carthamus tinctorius | reverse complement strand
GGGGTGAGGAACAAACAGTGTTGTAAAACTCGGCCTATAATCGAAACTCGGCCAGCCACCTTGGCGATTAGTGCCTAATCGGCTTGGTTCCAAGGTCCTCGGTCTAACTCGCCGAGTAATCGGTCCAACTCGGTCCAACTCGGCCAACTCGGTCAAACTCGATCCTAAGGCTAAAAATCTGGTTTTATTTAAAAAAATGCGTCTTTCTTTTCTTTCTAGCAGCCGACAGAAGCAAAGGAGAAAAGCGACGTGAAGAGCCAAATTGAATCAAAATTGACCTCAAGTCGACCTCAAATCTGCTTAGTTCTTGCTCGAATTTCTTCTACTTCTTGTCTTCTTATGGGTTTACAAGTTTATAATTATAAGTTAAAAACTTATAATTGAGTAATTGTTCTTATAAGTTAATAAGCTTTAAGTTTATAAGACTTATAATAATAAGTTAATAAGTTTTGGATAATTATATATATATATATTATAAAATTTATATATAAAAAATTTCAATCCGAGTACTCCCTACAAGGGCGTCGGCCGAGCTAGTACCGAGTAGCGAGTTTTACAACCTTGGGAACAAAAAGAGTCAGAAGAATAAGAGCAACACACCTTGATTGCCAAATGCCCAACAATACTTCCAACAACGTAAAGGCATCACTGGGTGTCATAGACTGAACAGCTACTCTCATCTGTTGTTAACAACTTGGTCAGAATAGAAATATGGAAAGGTGAACAGCTGTGGAATAAATAACGTCACAGTGGGTTGTATATGTGAAAATGTGAATGCATAAAAACCTGTTTTTGTGATACGTTAGCTTCAAGACTGAAACCCTTCAAAAGCTTGGATAACAGCATCGTGTTAGATGTAAGATCATCATCGCTGGTGAGGATGCCTTCAGCTCTTACTCGGTCTTCTAGGCAAACGGTAACTTGATCCATTTCAGCATCATCTAACCATAACAACATGCCAAGGAATAAGGTTGATTAAGGCATAATAGGCATTGGTTCATAAGAAGGAAACTAGGAGAAAAATTAAATCATATAGTCCGAACACCATTAAGAGAAAGGCATCACTAATTAAAGTTGATAATATAAGATGAAATGTTGGGGAAAGAAAAGCAACCAAGTATTTGACTTAAGTTGGACAATGCAGCATTTACCAAAAACAATGAAGCATAACAGGAGAGATTATTCCTGATAACTGACAAAGCAAACATATATTATCATAATAGGAAAGAACATTTTATATGATGTATCACAAGTTTCTGGTCTTGTATGACCAAGCCTCAACCCCTCCTCCCTCTGACAGTCATTTGCACAAGAAACTGCCATATGCCCCAAAAACCTCAGTTTCCAGCAACTCTAATTTGAAGCTTTATCTAGACAGCAGTGGTACCTTACAACTGCATCTGGGAAACTGTGATTTTCCTTCCAATGATGGCCGTGGGACCCGAGAGGGAGATTCAAGGGACCTCAAAAAAACGAAAAATTGAGGAACACCCTCGTAGCCCTTCATATGGACCATGTGCGCTTGTGCATAGAAGTAAATTAAGTTGTTTTTTAGTTTTTATGCACGTGTGCATGTTCAATTACAAATTACTTCTATCCACAAGTGCATACGGTCCAGATGAAGAGCTACGAGGGTGTTCCTCGGTTTTCCAGTTTTTCGAGGTTTTCCCTTGAACCTGACCAGTCGGACCAATGCGTTGTGGGAATTCAAGAGAGTGGCATATACCCTTTTTGAGATGGCAAGGATAGCCTTTCTTGCACAAGTTTTAGGTTTATAAACCGATGCATCATGAAGGTTCAGATGGGTTATCGCTTTGCAGAGTTTAGGTGATGCCTCTGCATCAAGCCTAGCAGTGAATGAAATTGACAGTACCATTACCATATCTGACTTTTGGAACCAAAAATCCTCCGAGATGTCTAATGTTAAAACAATAGCACCTTATAAGAGTGCCATAATATCTTTTCCTCAAGGTTTTGTAAGAAAAAGGGGTCGAGCGAGGGATTTTATTTTATTGTTTTAGCCTTATCTTATCTCTACCAACTTCCTCTTGTCATGATTAATAGGATTGCCTCATTCTATCCCTCCTACAACAGTGTACAGCTTCTCTTGTTTGCAACATGACTCGACAGTTCCTTGTTGCAATGCTAATGTTATTACTATTCTAGATCACATAAATGACCATAAACATAAGCAAGAAACAGTTGTTTCAGAAGGAAGTCTTAGCATGGCTAGAGATTAGAGAAGTTTAAAAAAATCCTCGGAGTTACATAACAACCAAGTAATCTCCGTAATAATTAATGAAGACAATGATTTCAACTAAAAACATCATTCACGAAAAAAGAAAATATGATACCTTCAGTTGATGAAGGCATAGCTCTGCTTTCGGCATCGACAACATTAAACATCTTGGTAACTGGAAGCAAGGCGCCTTCAGCATTTGCACGGTCTAAAGCTGTAACTGTTGAAATTAAAAGGTAGTTAATAAATTGCACAAATTTGGGAGAACAGAACTAGCATTATTACGAGCTTATGAGATGCTGAATAATGACAAAAACACTATGGTGCCAAAAAATGGGAGCAAGGAATATGATCACGTTATTAAAAACTTTATGGAAATACGAACTCAACTAGTTGAAAAATACAACAATGGTCATATGGAAGGAGGACACAGCCACTTCATATTACCGCAATCACCTACAAACTAGCAAACCCTGTTGTAAAGCAAGAAAATCAAAATTTTGAAACATTTCTTGGCAATTAATAACCTTTCTTGTTTGCATCAGACGAGAAAACATATTGGGCATAAACCAGGAGCCAATGTTAGGCCCATTACTGATTCTTGGTTTCGAATATAATTGATGTGCAATAGGATATGGCACTAAAATTTCAAAGATTATCAATGACTGTGACCTGAAATTGTTAAATTACGTGAAGAATTCATAATTTTATTTGTGTGTGCAACTACTAGAGCATTTGCAAACATAGGATTTTTCTAGAGTACATAAGAGCCAAATACATATACTAGACATGTATATCAGAATTATAATCTTTTTATTGACACTATTTTTCAAATGTAAACCATGGATGGAAGTACAACCCAAGCTATGCCTGTTCAGCAGCATCACTTTGTAGTTTCTACTCAGGTTATGAAATAAATAGGTAAATAATGGCAGAACATAACTCCAACATACTATAAAATATTGGAGACATACACTCATCTGCTGACCCTAACCAAGCAAGGTAACATGAAAATATACAAGTTTACAAATTCTAGAAGGATTAGTACGCATACAAACTGTGAAAAATTCAATGATCTTAATCATATAGAGGAACAGACAAACCAATTTTGTGATTGAAGATCTGACTGCTAACAATAATGTGGCACGTGAGTTAAAGGAAGCATGATGAAGTAGTTACTGAAAAAAAAGGCAACTTACTGCGATTCTGGTTATCTGACCCTTTCTTGGACTTTTGAGACTGGCTCATAGGTAAGAGGATTCCATCCATAGAACTGGTTAGCTTTACATCTGTACCACACTGTATTGAGATTTTCTCAAAGGATGGCTTTATCAGCAAACCATGGGCAAGAAAAACATGCCCAGTCACAGGCTTGGAAAAATTCTGTAATTTTCCAGAGAATATGTTAGGGACTGCACCCTTGTAGTTTTTCAAAAGATTGTCCTCCACAGATATCGCGACTTTTGTGGACTTGGAATTGCGCAATTCCTCGATATTTGCTCCGCTCCATAAGTAACCGACACCCATTTCTGAAATGGCAAATACAGATAGACCTGAAGTGTCTACACCTCCAGTACCAATGCACTTGCTATCTATAAAGATGGCAGGATGATCCATTGCAAGAACACAGCAAGCTGATTTCTTTTTGCTACCATCTACTTCCCAAACTGCAATATATCGCTCACCAGCAGCAGATGAAAGTACATATTTACCATCATCAGAGAAGGTCATACACCGAACAGCCCCCTATTAGAAAATATGGAATTAAGCAGAAATCCATAACAACAGAGGTGGAAATGCATTTACTTATTTTAACAGAACAGAAAAAGTAAATGAACTTACAGGATGACCAGAAAATTTCTGCATCTTTTTGTGGTCCGAACAACTAAAAATCTTTAGTTGAGCTGCTGCTGTTGCTAAAAGCTTCCCATCTGATATTTAGGATTACCGATCATCAGAGATGTAGTACCAGAGAGAGGCATGACATCACAGAAATCAAAGCAGCAAACAAAATTCACAAACCAAAGAGACAGCATGCATGATGAATCTTTTTAAAAACTAGAAAAGTTCAATATTAGTGTAAAAAAGAAGATTTTCCAAAGCTGGTGTTAAACATTATTCGAAATTATTAGTGACTTTAAAGTTTAATCTCAAAACGATGAACGATATCATCTCTAAACCTATGTAACCTCGTATAGGAGAAATCTCCACTTGAACTAACATTATACATCATTAACCTGTAAAATCAAGTGACCTAGAGGATCTTTGTCTATGGGAAGTGAAAAATAAACAGATGAACACCACTCTGCGCTTTAAAAGAAAGTATGAATGCAACATATTTTTTTGTTCCAAATTCAAGCATCAGTATCCATTATGGGTTTGAACTCACAAGTATGTTTCCATCAAGAATGCCACTTCCTCTCCTATTTGCACAGACATCAAGCATGGTGACACAATCATTATAGCATCTATTATAAGATTTGACTATGGACAGGTGATGCATAAAATGGATTGGTTCACTATCAGGCCCATCAATGTTTCTGATGTTACCATAACCTTGGAAGCGCAAAAGCCACACTGGAAGTTACTTAGCAAGTATTTAAATATTAGTTATCACATGTATAAGAAATTAATATTAGCTAATAACTGCCCTTCTAACTAGGAAACCTAGCAAACTGTGTTTCTTTCACACTAAACAAGAGCAATACATACCTGATGAAACAGACATCGAAGATATGGCTTTTGCAGAGGCTCTAAACTTGCCCAACAAGTTCCCTGTCATAGAATCAAGTTCACATATCATCCCATCGACACCAGCCGTATATACACATGATCCATTTGTAGGAGAAGAGATGGCAGTGACACCCCTGCAGAATGTTGAGAAAATGAGATTTTGAGAGCAAGAAAAGTAGATTTTGCTTGTGGGTCTTGCAAAATATTGAATCCACATCAAGATCTAAAATAACATTATCACCATTGGCACTCAGTTTATAAGGGTGGCTGTTATAAATTGAAATCCTGATGGTAACTTCAATCACATGCAAGCCTAGTATGGAGTGTAACATGGTAACATAAGCTTGCTGTTGATAAGCATCATTGCATGTATGTTAAATATACAATTCATGGATATGTTCTACGTGGAACTCACAATGAAGTCACATGACTTAGAGTTAAATGACAATGAATCATAACTGGCCTCGCACAACTATGACAGCGTAAAGAATCATAAACTGCAGACAGTAAGCCTAAGTTTATCAAGTCTATTGTGAAAGACGGAAAAAAACCTGAATATGAAATTACAAATACAGTATCGTTATCAAGAAACTTGACATGCACTGGAAAATGAATTTGGGACTCACCCAGGATGGCAATCACTAACCCTCCACTTTGATTGACCAGCAGAGACATCCAAAGCTAGAACATCACCACCCCCAGTTCCTAAAATAAGCAACGAACTTCGAAGCTTCCTTTTTTTCTGATCATACATAGTCCATGTAGTCAATGACGGTATATTTCAAAAGCTACACAATACATAACAAAACCCTGCCCTGACTTTTGTGTAGTAAATAAACCATTTGGATCCAACATAGTTTGAAAATAAAGTAAACCTTTTTCTCCAAGGATAGCCATTTCATGCAAGTGTAATCAACAGACAGGTGGCCACCTTCAGGTTTAGCGAAAAAGTCTGTTTCATCAGTCGACGCTATATTCGCAAAGTCCGTCTGCACCTGGCCCTTAATAGTGTCCCATATCTGAAGAAGAAAAAAACAAGCAAGTAAGCAACATATCATATGCCCAAAACCTCCCAATACCCTATTGGTACATCAGTTCAATTAAAATCTCACTAAATGATACGAAAGATTCTCACATCAACCTATGTAGCCAGCTTGTAACATGTTAGACAAACAAGATAAACAACAGATATGAAGTAGGATATTTTTTAATGTAGAGAACTTAAAGCACGGCTATAGTTATAGTAACCTGCTTACGAAAAACAACCAGCAAAACTACTATCGTATATCTTTTAATAAAATACATTAATTCGCTTCAATTAGGACAAAACGCAAACAAAAACTACACCTCTAATGCAGTAACCGGAGTAGATAACTAGATATCCACCCCAGAAACAATTAAATCCTTAGATAATTAAAACAAAAAGGAACCAAATCTAACAATTTTCAACTGTCTTATTGAGCATAATTCATACACCTTCAACTAACCACAAACAGTATCGTCCACTCCATTCTTACAAAAAAAAAAAAAAAAAACCTTCACTCTAGCTTTTCATATATAATTTACTTTTGCAAATTCAAAATCAACATTATTCTTTGCATAATACTAGCAGCACAGCTTAATGTTCATAGAAATATTAGAATGCACAACATTTCTGCAGTGAAAAAGTAATGGAAGTCCTTCAGTTGCAGAAAATATCCAAAATCATACCTTAATTCGACCATCACCGGAACTAATAGCAAGGAAATCCAACGATGGACTGAACGAAGTCAATACGTCTCTGATATTTGCCGACTCCATTAAAACTGCGTACACCTTCAATAAAACGAGGTTTCAACAAATATGTGTATTTCACATAGTCTAGCAGGCAATTAGGCATACCTGTTGTTAAAACAGCGGAGGACGACGGCGATAGTAGGGAGGTGGAGGAGCAAAGCGGCGGCGCCGGTAGGGTGAACCGGTGGTCCTTCTTTCTTCCTTCTTCTTTCTTCTTCTTCCTTCCTTCCTGCTGGTGGTAGAGTATGGAACCAGCGGCGCCTTTTCTGCTAGTTATGGAGTGGTTCGAAAAACAATCAACCCTCTTGGTTGTGTTCAATTTGCGCCCTGTAGTTCTTTTTCTTTTCAAATGTGGCCTCTTTTTAAAAGTTCATTGCAAAAGTAATCACATTGTTTTGATAAAATAAATGTATGTAGGTTGTTTCAATTAAGGGGTAATTATTTACAACCCATTTCTAACGTGATATCGATGCAATCCTATGAAATCCTATAAAGTTTCACGAAAAATATGGAAAATCAATGATTATAGGAATATGACATATATGAAAAGTAAACGATTATAGAAACGTTTCGTATGATTTTATAGGATTTCATAGGTTTGCATCGGTTTTACGTTAGCTACGGGTTGTACAAGAGGAGGACTCTATTTTAATTTATCAATTTATATAGGTGATTCCTCTTTTTATCAATGCACAAAAAAACTTAAACTAGAATCCCACCTTGAAAAATATAGGTCTACCGGTCTAGTAAGTTTGGTCTAGGACAGGCCTCGAAGCATGGTCATGTCGATTTTTTAGAACAGACTCGAACCTATACCCAGCCTTAAGCAATCTAGTCTAAATAAAGGCCGAAAAAGTTTGGTTAAACCTAGAAAAGTCTGAATAACCTCTTTTCAATCTCAAAATCTATCAAGGCCTAAAAACTCTAGATGTATTTTCACTTACTGAAAACGGAAATGAAAGGTCTATTGAAAGGTTAGGGTCTTATGCATCTTTATGCCAAACACTACATTGTAATTTATTCAATTTAAAATGTGATGTAAAATAAATATTGAAAAATATATCCAAAGACGCAACGGGTAAATGTTAATTCAATAACCTCTAGGAAGTATCATAATGTACTTCTAGTCAACATGTTTATTTTCTTTAATTCATACTTATGTGTGATTCGTTTTCATAATAAGGGTGAAAAAATGAAACTAGCTCGTTTAAACATAAATGTATTTATGTTTGATGGATTTCAAACATAACTAAAGTCGTCTAATCTTTATAATATTGTCTACTAAGCACCATGTAATTGTAGAATATTTTGCTTAATTTCAATTACTAAACACAAAGGTAGCACATGTGGTAACTTTATTTTCCAATTTGCTTAATTCATACTCTGTGATGTTTTAACAAGTATCACGTGAATTGATCCATCAACATTGTTGATTATTTTCTAACGTTTTAGCTTATTATTGTTTGGGACATAATTAATTACAAACACTATAAAAATAATCTATATTAATAATACAACTTGTGATGTCATAGTCATATAAATCCACGATTTACTATTTTTGACATGTAAGATTCATTTCATATGTGTTTCTTTTACCTAAAGTTGTTTAATTCAATATCATATGTTAAATATAAATATAATAAAACTCAACATATTTTTCAATAATATATGTTAAATTTTTGTGATAAAACTAAAATCGAGCGAAGGGTTACAAAGATTGCTTTGAGTGTTCGTATGACCTCCAATTTGCAATATGTTTTAGGGTAGAGGAAACATGTTTCTTGACATGCTTTTAAGAAGTATTATACTAACGATGCTATCTAGAAAGTAACTGATATGATGATTTGAGAACAACACTTTCCAAAAAATGATATCAAGTCATGAATTTATTTAATTGCGTTATCTATAAGAAGTCGATGACCATGATATGTTGACCACATTAATGTACCCCAAAGTGTGAATGAATAAGAAAAACTTAATCATGGTTTTCCAAATGTATATTTTGATTCATAAAATATAACTGAAAGTTAAAACTAGTTCCATTGCTGTGAACTTTACAATTAGTTTAAAGAAAACAACAAAGTTTGAACCGTTACACCGTACTTTTTGATCACCTTCTTCGTTCTCCGTGCTTCAATTTTTTTTCCACTACCAGAGGGTTGTTTGTTTCTCTTTTAATGATGTCATTAAGAGGCAACATCTGAATCATGCAGATGTAAGAGGCTGTTTGTTTATCTATTGACAGTCCATTAAGAGGCAACCTCTGAAACTTCCCTTTTATATTATTCGAGAGTTTCCCATGTCAATATCATCCCACGGTTGTTGTTCGATGACCCTTCCCACGACGTATCCTCTGTTGACCTCTCATATATAGTTGATTCCCTATGCTGATCTCCTCCTACATTTTTTGCCTTTTGTACATATTGACCATTGAGTTAAGCTCCATAGTTGATTTATATTTTTGTTTCGATTTATAGTCGATTCCTGTACCAAGGTTTGAGCATCCGGTAAAAACATTGGTTTATGCTTTGAAATCTATTGATGCTAAAGGTTTACAGAAAACTTATGCTTTAAGCACTGGGTACATCATTGATTTATGATTTTGTTTATAGTCGACTTCTATCCCAAGGTTCAAACCATCAAAACATAACTTGATTATGACCTTAAAACATTGATTTAAGGTTCATTGATTTTTGTTAATTGATCTACTACGTTTATGATTGCAAAACATAGGCAATATGCAGGACACATATATGCTAATTTCCACAAAAAGTTTAAGGTGTTAAGTACAAAACATCTTGTTGGTAGCAACTACATCCACTTTTGAAGCATGTTTCATGTCACACATGGAAATGATTAAAACACTAGATCTTGAGCATACAATCATTTGATTGAATGAGACCCTGATACGTGGTGTATGACATTTTTTTCAAGCAAACAATGCTTGTGAGGCTGTAGAAAATAGGATATGCGAGTTTATTTAATTTAATAATTGTTGATGCTTGACGAAACCCCATAATCACAATGTTAAAAGAGATACAACTTTGTTATGGATAGGAATTACCAAATGTCAAATAAAGCAAAACAATGACGATCGGTTGTATGGATAGGAATTACCAAATAAGGAAGATGTTAAAGAAGTAGGGAGAGAATCACAAGTACATGTTTATCTATAATGGTAATATGCTAATGTATGTTAATGCATTTTTTGTCTTATATAGATACTGGACTGTTATGATGTTATCCCTAGCGATGGAAATGTTTGAAACAATAATTTTTGTGAAGCAATTGTGGTGGATTTAAATGCTAAAAGTTGCAGCTGCAATTTATGGGACATATCAGACAGTGCTTATGTGCATTTTCATAGCTACCATAGACTTCATCAACAAAGATCCAGAAGATTATGTCAGTAAATGGTTTAAAAAAGACATCTTCAAAATGACATACGGGCATCATATAAAACCATTGAATGGGAGCAACATGTGGATTCCAACATCTTTCTTCAAACTAAACCCACATAAAGAGAGTATAATGTCTGGCATACCATATAAAGAGGAAGAGACCATAATTTAAGAGCCAAGGTACAAAAATAACCAAGTTTGGAGTGACAATGACATGTAGAAATTGATTGGGGAAGGGCACAATGCTAGGACTTGTAAAAATGAGAAGAAAGACCCACCATCTAAACCCGTCGAGCCAACAGGTAGGTTGAAACTAAACATTCCAAAAACGACTACAATAAAAAGCAAAGCGGGAGAGGCAATAAAGATGAAGAGAGACCGAAAGTGGGAGCATACCAACGTATGCATATGCGGGTGGTTTTTCATGATCCAGTCACCTAAAAAGCAACCATTAGGGTAAATCATTGTTTATTACTCATATTCAAATGACAATCTATTTATAGTGAACTATTACTTACACTTCATATTTAGGCTATGTTTGGCAAACTAGCTGATAAGCTAGCTTATGACTGATAAGGTAGTTGTTGACTGATAAGGTAGTTGATGATTGATAAGGTAGCTGATGACTTATAAGCTAGCTGATGAATAAGATGTGTTTGGCAAAAACTAGCTGATAAGGTAGCTTATGATTGTAAAATGACAAAAAAGACATGTTCAAAATTTAGTAATGTAAAAAGTAGAAGGGTATATTTGGAATAAAAAAACAAAAGGTCTCATAATTACAATAAGTCACAAAAACACTACTCAAAGTAGCTTTTCAAAAAGCTAGCTTATGATTCATCCAAACATGTAACTGACTTATAAGCTAACTTGTTTTTACCAAACAATGCCTTATTATAAAAGTCATTTGGTGTGCCACAATTTTGACATGGCCAAATGGGATCTTTCCACATTCAATTTCAAGTTTGAAGGACCAATTTGGTCACAAAGCTCAAGAAGATGGGGTGTTGGTGATGTTAATGGTATAGATGAAAGTGAAAAGGTTGAGAAGACTACTCTTACTTTAAATTAGCATCACTTTGTTATTGCACACACATGACTTTTGATATATTTTTGTTAGTGGGATGAACACATGTTTTTGATATTTTTGTGAATGGGAGCGATTTTTTGGTACATTAGTAAAGGGATACATTTTGTGAAAGAATGACCGTTTTTTGGTATATTTTGTAAAGGAATGTGTATGTTTATGATTTAGGCATAACTTTTGGATGTTTATGAATTAGTAATGGAAATGATATAATTTTTCTCTTTTAATTGATTCATTTTACTTTGTTGCCGGTAAGAAATTTGTATATATTTTCTTTGTTTATTTCGGATTTTTTTTAAAATTAGGTTCATGATTTTATTTCTTCCAAAAAGTTTAGAGTTTACTTGTTCAAAAAGGGTCAATAATTTATTTGGTAAAATAAAATTTGGGAAAAATACTTAAAGATTTATTTGTTAAAATTTAGGGACTTAATTATTCAAAATCAAATAGTTTATCGGGCCTTTTAGACCTTTCTCAGAATTTTTATCACATTAATTTGTAAAACAAGTTTTTTTTTTGACAAAAAATTGTAAAACAAGTTGCAATGATGTATTTAACCGGTTTTAAAAAGTTTAAAGGTTTTTTCATTCAAAAAAATAGCTTAAGGATTTAACTATTCAAAATAATATAGTTTGTTGGGTTTTTAGGCATTTCCCCAAAAATAAACCACAAAATAAAATAAAATGTTTTTATGTTGTTTTAAATAAAAATTAAATATGTTAATGAAAGGACAAAAGTATCCCTGAATCTAAACACATCAGTGTTACATTGGTTTTTTCTCTCTCATACTTTCATTACCTTAAAGGAGCGTACCGCTTACTATAACTACCATAATCTTTAATTTTTATTTTATTTTAATATATATGTATTAAGGGAGAGTGGGGTAAGGCTCGGGTGTGGAGACCCCCTCCCTACCCATCAGGTTCACCTGCTACATGCGTAGCGATGTGTGGTTTCACCCACCACATACCTGTTGCGCTCACCCAAGGGCGGTACAAATGATCTAACCAATGAAGTATATAACGTTCATAAGAAGGACAATTTTCAAAGCAAAATGAAAACCACTAGACAATTTTTAGACTTACCAAAATTTGTGTCTCACTTTTTAAATATTTCACTAAACTTCAGACCAAAACTAGAGATCACTCTAATTTTGTAAGTTGTATTTTCAAAAAGTAAAGGGGTGTTTGGGATTGCTTATTTGAAACAACTTATGTTTTTTTGTAAAAATGTTTATCAATTATGTGGGGTGAAAAAACGAGTTTCATAAAAAATGTTTGGGTTAGTTGTTGTACCAAGACATACCAAGTTGGGTTTAGTATTTGACAAAATTTGGGTTTTTGTGTAATCACAACCAAATCCTCGTACACTGTGAAATCGATGCAATCGCAGTACCCTCGATCCCAAAACGAAAAATCAAATAGTTGTACACAGTGAAACCGATGCAATCACGAAGAGCAATTGATCAAAACAGTGAGAAACCAACACCCTATAAATCGATACCAACAAAATCAGTGACAAATACATACCACAAGCAGTCAGAGGTGAAACGCAATAAAGCAAATCGATACCATAAGCAGTCGGAGGTGAAACACGATAAGAAAATCAATACCATAACCATTCCGAGGTGAAACGTGATAAGCAAATCGATACCAAATAGTGAGAAACCGATACCAAGAAGCCATAAGCAGTTAGAGGTGAAACGCGATAAGCAGCCTCAATAGGTCACTCTGAATTGACTTCTTCAAAACTGGATTTCATGTTGCCAAGAAGCCAGCCAGTGCCACGTTTTTACCCTCTACCTAAACACCTCAAAACTACGAAGCTAATAAGTCAATAAGCAGACGTTAATCGCACTTCCACACACGCCCCTTAAGGGTGCGTTTGGTACACCGAACATAACAGAACAGACAAGAACAGGGAACACTGTGTTGGGCAGGACTTCTATGTGGAACAGACAGAAACAGAGTGGAACAAAAGTGGAACAAGCTTGTTCCACCTCTACCCATGGAACAAGGTGGAACAGACTCATATTTTACCAATATAACCTCAAACTAAAACATAATTGTCTTCTAAAACATCAAATACGCCTTCCTACTTACATTTTATTCATTTTTCAAATTTTATTTATTGTACTTTATACTTTTAAAACTTCCACTTTACCGTCATAAAAGTATATTTTTGTACAATTATTATATTTTGATTTATTTATGTATTTTGTTTAATGTTAATAATAAATGATGATATAGAAAATGTATAAAATAAAAATTGAAAACTAATTAAAACCTTTTATTTTGTGTCATTTTAATTGTCTTGACAAAAACATTCTAATTTTATATTTTGTTATATAAATATTCATCTGTTACAAGTTAATCAATTACGTAATTAATCAAAATATATAATCAACTCATTAGAGATAAGTTAGTCATTTTATTTGTTCTGTTTAGTTATGTCTTACCAAACGCTGAATAATTGTTCTGTTCTGATATGTTCTATTCTTTCTTGTCTGTTATGTCTTACCAAACGCTATAAACAGTTGTTCTGTTCTATTCTGTTATGTCTTATTCTGTCATGAAAATATAATTTCTCAAATATAAATGCTGAAAAATAAAGAAAAAAACAAATATTGACTACTCATCGCCTAAGATGCCCTAAAACACAATCCACCCTCACGCCTCCGTCACGAAACCTTAAAACCCTCACAAAACCCTCATCCCACCTTCTTTCTGCTTGCTTTCCGTCACATCCATCAATGGCGTTTAAGAACCAGCAGGTCGATCAATCAAACAAGAGAAAGCGAATTCCAGGTGGAGCAAAAGCCACCACCGATGGAGGAGGTAAAACCAGCCAGAAGAAGAAGTTTAAAACGCCATCCAACGACCAATCGAACAAAGCTTTCAAGAAGCCCTTCAGTTCCTCTAATAAGCATCACCATGGAAAGGCCGACGGTAAACCTAGAGTTGACAAACCAGACGCAGCTCAGAATGTGCCTAAAACCAAGCGAGAACTTCGTTTACAAGCCAAGGTTTGTTTCAAGTGTTGTGTTATTTTGTTCATAAAAGGCTTAAATCGGAGTTCTTCATGTCTTAATGCGTATAGGTAGCAATAGATGTGTGTTTATAGTGTTCTTCAGCACCTTAATTGGAATTCATTGATAGCTGGGGGTTTTGAGGCTTATGCTGAAGTAATTTTGTATTGATTGGGGATTTTTTTTTTTAAATGTGAATAGATATTTGCTAATTTTGTTGCAAAATATTATAGAAATGAGTAAATGGCAATGGCATACACAGAAATTGTACTTCAAGAAAACAGTTTCAGACTTTCAGCTGGATGGATATGTATGTTGGTTTTATTCATCATTTTAGTTGGAAAAGAGCTCCATTTTCACTGTAGATGACAAAGGGGTCATCTTTGAGGCTCTTTTTTTCACTTTCAAAATTTATATGTAATTTTAAATTTTCATGGAAAATTGCTGACTAAGTTAATATGCAACAAAATGTCTATCGGTTCCATAAAAAAGTAGTAGGTTTGACATTACAAAGCGACAGTAGCTTGATCTAGAAGAGGTAGTTGGCTAGTTCTTATTTGCTAAATTTTCTAGTCATATGTGAAATTTGTTTATTATCGTCAATTATGATGCCAATATCATAAAACTCACTTTAAGTTTCCATTTTTAATGATACTATTAAAATTTATGTTGTTGCAGGAGCTTGCTGAAGCTAGGAAGAAAAAGAGAAAGCCACATTACACCCTTGAGCAGGTGTGTACTTTCTTTGATACAATTGTATTTATGGGGCAGGTTCATTTAGGAACCATAAATATTTTAGGTACCTAAAAATCAACTTTTGGTTGCTTCATCATAATCTGATACAAGTTTCTCTTCTTCTGATGTCTTTTTTGTTTGTCCTTAATATTTTGCCTGTACATTTGATGGATCACATTGTTTGGTGGGGATTCAATACATTATGTAGTTGATCATGGCTTGAGTAAAAACATATTATGTACATCGTCATTTTAATTTATGATTCATTTATTTAACACAGGAGCTTGCTTTACTATGGGAAAAAATGAGGCGCCGCAATATTGGAAAGGAAGATAGATCCAAGTATGCATATGGTTGCATGTTTTATCTGGTGGCACATTATTAAATTGTCTTCTTATTTATATTATTATAATGCCTGGTCTTTTGAATCTATTCCAAAGGTTGGTGAGTGAGGCTTTAAGGAAGATGAAGGGTAAAATTCATGAAATTGCAGGCTCCCATGTTTCTTGCCGGGTACTTCAGGTGATCATCGAAGATTTATCTGTTGTGCTTTCAAAAAGCTTTTCTTTGAGACATGTACTTATAAAGTTTCATTTGCTTTAGACTTGTGCCAAGTATTGCTCACAAGATGAAAGGAATGCTGTTTTTGAGGAACTTCGACCACACTTTCTCACCCTCGCTTGCAACACTTATGCAGTGCATCTCCTTACGAAGCTTTTGGATAATGGTTTGTACCAGAACTTATGTAGACCACAATATATGGTTATTTTTGTCAAGCTGTTATTAGATTAAATAGGGCATGTTGATTGTTATCCAATGCCTTTCTTTGCACTTTTGCAGCGTCAAAGGAACAACTGGCAGAGTTTATTTCTTCTCTCCATGGGCATGTTGCTTCTCTTCTGCGGCATATGGTTGGTTCAGTTGGTATGACACATTGCACTCATTTGAACCAGATTACCTTCCTGTTATTAGTTGCTCATTTGATGATGCTCTTGTAGCTCACAATGATTTAATACATTCCCTCATTGCAAAAAGTACATAGTAAATTTTGGCTTTGTACATCCCACTAGCATGTTTATTTGTATGCTGTTTTGGCTTGTATTTTTAGACCCTGCACCATGCATGTTGACCTATATATCTTGTTGATCTTTGAAGATTATACTCGAATTTAATGTTGCATCTTCTTTTATTCGTAGTTGTTGAACATGCTTATCAATTGGGAAATGCCACTCAAAAACAAGCTCTTCTCATGGAATTATACTCCACTGAGCTTCAGTTGTTCAAGGATCTAGTTTTAGTGAAAGAACGCAGGTAAATACATCTTTATCAAGTACTGTTCTTTCTTTTCGTTCATGATTTTGTTCTATTACATGTATGGGTATCTTTATGGATGCATATTTTTCACGAGGATTTTTCTTTGTATATCGTACCATTATTAGGAAAATTATGGACCCTCCCAAAATATATTATCTAAAGAATGTCTCTTCACTTATTTGCATATTCTTTCTCATAATATGCAACTCAAAAATTTCACATTTGGCGGTCTTGGTTTTATTTTGGGGGATGTTTGTCGCTAGAGCATCTCCAACAGATTCTCTATAATTTTTATAAAATAGAAACCAAAAGCAAAAATCTCAAAAAAAAAAATTATACTCAACTCCAACATGCTCCCCCTTTTGAAGATTTCAACACTAATTATTTTATTTAGATATTCTATAATTTTATACTCCAAATACACTATAAAGAAAAAATATTTGTATAAAATAATAACAATTTAATCTCATAAGTGGGAAATAATTCGAAAAATCATTTCTCTCTCCTCACATTCCATTTTAGAGGATTCTTTGAACTTGTAGTTTTCTGTTTTTCCCTCTATTTTAGAGAACAATATAGAGAATCTGTTGGAGCAGAATAGAGAACAAAACTTCCATCTTTTTATTTTAGAGAATCTGTTGGAGATGCTCTAAAGGGTTTGTTGATGCAATCCCAAAATCATGTTAATGAATCATATAATATCTATGTCACTCTACACTTTTACAAAAGAGTAATTGTATTTAACACAAATTGTTATGAATGTTATTCCATCACATGATTTAGGACCATTTTGAGGGACATTTCCTTTATTATATGCTTCTTGTGTCATCTATGATCTTGGCTCCCATATAAACAAAAAAAATGCTCTCATCCCCTGGTCCTATACCTTCGTTAACAGGTTAGTGGATATAATTTCCAAGCTGAATCTGCAAAAAGCAGCAGTAATGAGACATATGTCCTCTGTGTTTCAACCAATCCTGGAGAAAGGAATAGTGGATCACTCTATCTTACACACGGCACTTGTCGAGTACTTTACGATTGCTGGCAAGGTATTTTTACACTCAACATTTGATCTGCCTGATTGGAGGGAGCTTTAAATTCCCTTTTCCTTACTTTCTTTGTTTCATTCATTGCATTTCTAAATCAAGTGTTTGGATAGTCCTCTGCTGCAGATGTTATTCAACATTTGTCGAGTGCACTTCTTGTGCGTATGATCCATACAAAGGATGGATCCAAGATTGGTATTATGTGCATCAAGCATGGCAGTGCACAGGTTTGTTAACCTTCTACAGGAGGATACATGTCTAAATTTGATCACTGCTGTGTCTTTTTTTTTCCTTTCCAATTATTGAATTGTGCTATTTCTTTGCAGGAGAGAAAGAAAATTATAAAAGGAATGAAGGGTCATGTCAGTAAGATAGCTCAGGATAGATTTGGCAGTATGGTAAGGATGGATCTTAACTCTGTCATAAGCTCTATTTTGCCATACAACTGAAGAGATGTGATGGACTTCTAAGCTTGTTCTGCATAATTACTGTTTCACCCCACTAAGCAGAAAATTTGTCAAAGTTAAAGATTCACAGGTGGTGGGTTTCTTCATATATTTATGGATGTTGGAGTTATTCATTCGGTAAAAAAAACATAAAAAGGCTTTGATATATAAAATATTATCAGTTTTTATATATAAAATAAGCAAAGCAAGGTAAAGTTCCCATTTGATACTAAGCTTGATAATTGATATTTCTGTATCCTGGCAAATAGATCGATATCCTTGGTTATGATAAAGATCTTAAGTTTGTATTTATATCCCTCGTGATTCTTCTCCCATACATTCACATACACTGAATTCTCATGAACTGGAAGAATGTGTCGAAGTGGGTTGCATGATGTGAGCCTTAGAGGGACAAAGTGATCAAAATATGACAGCCTTAAACTCTAAAAAATTCATAATTTTAAAGAAGTAGATGAACTGGAAATGGTTGCTGGCGTGATCTTTGTGATATTCGGATCACATGAAATGGTTCATTCACTTCATTGCATAAGTATGAAAACCCCACATTGTATGTCTGTTATAAAACAAATATGTGGTGTTGCTTTGCTTATTGCTGATATGATTATAACTTTACTTGATGCACTCTTCAATATCTCCCAACGTCTATGATGTATCATCCAATATCTTGATTTGCAAGAGTCCAAGTCCGAGTCCAACATGCTTCTGGTCTAAACGTTACTTTCTACTTTCTTCTATTTTGCATGCCTTAATTGTTTCTTTTCTCTTCCAGGTGCTCACATGTATTCTTTCTGTTGTTGATGACACACAGTTGGTAAAAAAGGTCGGTCACTAGAGGTTGCTACTGTCTTAAGCTTTAGCATTGAGAACTGCCATACACTAATAATTTGAATTTTCTGAATTGCAGATCATCATTCGTGAACTTCAAGCAGTACTAAAGGAGCTGATTTTGGATAAGGTTGTTTTTTCATATCTCTTTATATAGTTTATGTATGCTTTGATATGTACTTGTTTCTTGTTATTTTGTCAAGTAGGAGAACGATGTTGAGCATAATTGGTTGAATACATAAATTTTTATATAGCGAAAGATACTGTGAATCTAAGCATTAGATTTGATGCAAGCATTTTCAGAAATTGGCAAGCAAGTTATTTTTAAGGGTGCTTTTGGTACATGGGACAGAACAAGATAGAGCAAAAACTTGTTCCATGTTTAACGTGACATTAGATTAGAACAAAGCGGGCACCAAAAAATACGTGGAACAAAATTTAGGGAGATGGGACAAGATTGGTGAATTACTAAACTACCCATGTCAAATTAAAATCCTAAAACCTTCCAAAGTCCCGTCTTGTCCAATTTTGTCGAGTTAGTGTGGTCCGTGTACCAATGGCCTTTTTATCTTACTCATTCTGGATCTGTTCCTAACAACAATAAGATTTCTTCATTGTGAGGTGCAAAGTTCCTTCATTGTTATAAGTTTTAGTTTATGATTTCTTCCCCGAAACTTATCATCGCTGTACTAATTGTTATTTTTAATATGATGTCAGAATGGAAGACGCCCTCTATTGCAGCTTCTTCATCCAAATTGCTCACGTTATCTTAGTCCAGATGATTTGTCTTTGTTAGATTCCTCTATACCTTCTTTTCTAATAAAGGTAACTATTATACTTCCTCCATCCCAAAAGAAGTGTCAACATTTATATTTTAGTTTGTCCTGAGATAAATGTTACTCCCAGACGTAAGTGTCTACTTTTCAATTCTACCCTTAATTATAAGATGGAGAAATTCATTACTCTCTCTATATTAAGGGTAAACTTGTCATTATGTTATGTAAAAAATGTATTAATTACACATTTAAATTCCTTTCTTATATGCATTAGGGTGACACAGAACCAGAAACCGATATCAAATCTTCAGAGGTTGAAGGTGACGAGAACATGAGTGATGCAGAGGAGAACGTGCAGTCGGTAGTAGCAGGTGGGAAAAAAGATCCCACCTTGCGAAGAAAAGAGTTGTTGGTTGATAGTGGACTTGCCGAGGTTTGTTTTGTTTTTGTCTATGTATATGGGCATCTTAACAATAGGAACCCGATGCTATTATGCACTTAAATATTAACGTTCACTTCTGCTAATTTCTACAGAGTCTTATTGACGCATGTTCCGAGAGTGCAGAGGAATTACTTCGATCAAATCATGGGAGAGAGGTCTTGTTTGAGGTGACGATTTTGGCAAAAAACTTCATATTTCATCTTTTTCTCAACTTTTGTCTTCTATTATGTGGCACATGTCTGTGTTTTGAGATCTTTTCCATCATAAGTCAAACCAAACCAAACAACCCTCATATATCCCACTTGAAGGCGGGGTCTAGATGTGAGATGTACACTGACTTGACTCCTACCCTCAGAGTAGAGCAGTTTTTCCTGGAACCCTTGGATTATAAAAAGTGTGCAAAATAGAATCTTTCTTGCATGCTATATTTAATTGGACTTAATTCCTTAAACATTCTAGTAGATTAAAATTTTACAATCCCAACTAGGGGCGGACCTTTTATGATGCATATGGTGGCACAGGCCCAAAAATCCTTTCTCTGTCGTAGTGTAATTTTTTTAGGGCATCATAATATTTTGTTGGGTGCCACCATATGTATCTTGAACATACAATAATAACACAAGTTTCTCTTGGCAAAGTTGGTTTGCACGGTCTTTTTTCCCGTTCTAGCTCTAGGAGCGGGTTTGAATCCCATTTGTTTCATTTTTTTTAGTTTTTAGCTTCTAGTTTCAGGTTTGTTGTGTTTCTTTAAAATTCTTGGGACAAAAGATTCAAACACAAGACTGCACATACTAAAACCTTTTTTTTATCCTATTGTTGATTCGTTATGTAAATTGATTTTTGTTGGATTCATAGTTATGTTTTAAATTTTAATTGCTTTGGAGCACTTGCATGAATATGTATATTGGGTTTGAATGCAGGTTGCTTCAGGTGGTGCGGATGGCATTCTCCGCCCACATTTGGACGAGAAGTTGGATTCTCTTCACGAAGCTATAGCAACTAGGGTAGCGCTACCTAAATCAGAAGGGCAAGAAGAGGAGCCTCTTCTAGAGAATTTTCATTCTAGCAGGACGATAAGAAAATTGATTCTAGAATGTCCCTCTTTCGCCTCCACTCTGTGGAAGAAAGCTTTTAAAGGGAAGTGCAAGACTTGGGCCCAAGGTCACAGGTAACCAAACCTCATTTATTTTCATCAAACTGCATTTATTATCATTTTCGTCAATGAAATCATTTATGTTTTCATATTGAAGCTCAAACGAAACTGACCCATAGTTGATATGATTTTATAACTTTAGGCTATGTTCAGTCTTGTGGTTGAAAAGCTAGCTATTGGCTGGTACCTAGCTGTAGGCTGAAAAGCTAGCTAGTGGTTGAAAAGCTGGTTGTTGACTAAAAAGCTAGTTTTTAGATGAATCTAGCTGATAAGCTAGATGCCAAGTAAAATGGCCTAAAATAACATGCTGAAAAATTATTTGGGAAAAAATAAGGGAATAACTGGATTTTTTTTGTAATAAGCCCCTAAAACTTGTTGAGATGCTACATGAAGCAGCGTTGTAAAATGCTAGCTTATATGGCTAACCAAACAAGGCTTTTTCAATAAGCCAACTTATGATTGCAAAACATGACCTTAATCAAGCATTAGTAGAACCTTAAACTTTTTATTATTCAACTTTGTACATCTGATGATTGTATAAAACCGTTGTTTGCAGTGCGAAGGTCGTTTGTGCATACTTGGAAACCTCGGATCCTAAGGTGCTGAAACTGGCAAAGCAAGAGCTGCAGCCATTGCTAGACAAAGGCGTACTTAAATTACCGGAGAACAACCAACTAAAAAAATCAGTCTAAACGACCGGGCCAGATAAGCCCAGGACGAGGCATGTCTGAACCATCATCAACTTCATACAGTTTTTACTTGCAACTTAAGCTTTCGATCCAATCTTTGTGCATTACTTGCAGAACTAGACGTGTCTGAAATCATCGATGCTTAAGGAGTATACACATAAGAACATTGTATTTTAAATTAGTAATCAAAATTGTTGTTTTTTGCTACAATTTTCAATTCAACATCTCATCTTAGATCACCATCTTATTTTTTTAGCTTATTCTGGTTTGTACATTGAATGTCATACAGACCTTTTCATTGGCTCAACACTTTTGTCTACATCACGTTAAGCCAGTGGTACGCCATGGCCAACTGCACCGTTTTTGTAATGAGATATTTGATTTTTATTATTTATATAATGTCTTAGTCGCTAGTGTGTGTGTATAATATCGTTGACTCATCGAGTAATAGTAGGAAACAAAGGTATACTATTATTATATAAATATTATATATGATATAGAGATATTTTGATATAAGTCACACCTTCAAAAATGCCATACTAGGTTTTATGCAAGAAAAGTCTACTTAATTAGGCTGTCTTTCTTAGGCCATCCACTGTGGCACTAGCGGGTAGGCGGTGGGTTCTTGGAACCCGGCGGGTTC
>LUCG01070155.1:0-11674 GCA_001633085.1 Carthamus tinctorius | reverse complement strand
CGAGGAAAAAACCTGCGGTCGACTAAGGGGTAGCCGACGTTTCACTATTTATCACCAATTAGGGGTGATGTCCTTGATGATTACAATGTAGATCGTACGATTACAATGATTAGAAGTAACAATCGTGAATATGAGTATGAGAGAATATAGTTTGTTCGCCGAGTCATTCGTCCCCTTCTTCTGTCATGCCTTCGTCTTTTTATAGCTGATTTAAGTCATAACCGTTGCTCAATAATGATTCATTAAAATAACGGTTGTAACCGTCGGTAGAATCTTGGTTGTAACGGTCGAATCTTTATGGAGAGCATATCTTGGACTTTATTGCCAGCTTGATTCTCGATAACCGTTGCTAACCTGTTACAAATGAACAAACTGAAGAAGATATTACCGTTAGTATAATATTGTACGATATTGTACGTCTTTGCACGATAATTTTGCGATGATCATTCGATCGTTTGGTGAAATCATTCGAGGATACATGTGACTCATCTCAGGACCTTATCTTAATACATGATCGTTATCCTGAAAGATATCTTATGATTTCAAGTCGTCGTCGTACGATTCGTAAGTTTTTACACAAACAGTAGGAAAATGAGAAAATTGGTCGGTCTTGGAGAGTATAAGGGATATGGAGAATTTAGTAGTTTGAGAGTTTTTTTTGATTCTCAATGTCTTTTTTTTTTCTTCATCTTTTTGGGGTGTGAGGAATACATCATATAGTGTCACCTATATGTAACAATTTGGTATACTTTTTAAAATTAGAAAATATATTTTATAATTAATAATTTATGGTTCATCAATTAATTTTAATTTACGTATATAAAAATAATCTAAACAGCAATAATTAAAAACAAACTTATTAAAATGACCTACAAAATTTGTAAGAAACAAAAAACAAAACAAAATAAAAATTTATTTTATTATTAATTTAATATACATTTTATATATTTATTAAATGAAAAATGGTTAAATAACAAAAGTAATAAATAACATAATTCCAGAAAAGGAAAGTATACAAGAACCTGAGTTATTGTTTAAGCGTTTTGGTGCCAATAAGAACCTGTGAGTATGTGACTGGAGAAGAACTTAATAACCCTTATAAAAAACCTAAGAATAACCTCCATTGTAGATGCTCTAATATAGATAATAAATACATTTTAGTTTATAAAAGTAAACCATTTTTCAGCCATTGTTTAATAATTACACGAAAATAAACATTTTTGATGACCGAATGAATAAGTCAGTCATTTACGTTAAGTAAAAAGCAAACAAGGTTGTAACCTATAATCTTGTACAAGAACATCTAGATACATTTTATGTTTTTTAGTGGTCTTCAAATTAAAACGAGTTGGATGCTACCTACTAAAGATGGCCAAAAACCGGTCTTAAATTGGTATGTAAATGGGCCGGCCAATCCTAATAAAAAACTTTTAGAACTGATCTTAGGCGTTATTATTTTACATGAAAGAAATGTGAAAAACTTGTAAGAATTTGAAACATCTGGATCACCTTGTAGGCACTGTTAGGGTTTCACATAGATTGGTCAAAGAAAAAGTCAATCTGGTCAAAGTCTAGTCAAATTATCAAAATAGAAACCACATACTAGTTCATAAGTGGAAAGTTAAGAACCGAAATCCAAACTTAGAACCTACCCTGATTTTAATAGCTTTTGGAAAATAAAAAAGAAAAAAAAAAAACTAGTCTAATCAGTTTGGTCACGGGATTTAGTTCGTTCAAGTTAAGGAAAAACAACCCCAGACTGGTCCAGAACTAACAAGGTAAAGACTAAAATCCGGATTGACGATCTCACCTAATTGAGAAGCAGAAGGGAAAAAATCCAGTCTAGTCCGTTCGGTCGAGGTTTTTGATATAAGGGAAAAAAAAATAACCGATTCTGTAGCTCAAAATTACAAGACTTTATATGATACAACTTGACACATGTTTAGGTTCTCAACCATAAAACAGTGTAACATGAAGGGGCACCTAGCCAATCACGCAAATACAAGGAGAAAGGGATAAATCATACACCAAAAGCAACGATTAATGTAAATAAACTTTTCTTTTTCTTTCTTTCTTTCTGTAATAAATTTCACTTCCACCAGTTTTAGGAGAAAGTAAGATACAAGCTTTAGCATTTTATTCTCGTTTCATGCATATTGTATTGTGCTCTATATTCATAGAGAATCATAAATGAATGAGGATAACAGAAATTAAGGTCCATGTAATGTAATAATAAAAATGATGTAATAAACATGACCAAATTATGCTCTAAATATTAGGTTGTGACAGGTTCTGTCACACGGGTATGGGCAGTCGGTTTCTTTGACAACCGCTCGTTCAAAGTACCAATCTCCAACAGACAATGCAATTGCCTGTACGTCGTATCACATAATAAAAGTAAATAGCATTCCAAAGTCACGACCGAATAAGAAGAGCTAAAAGAACAAACCAAAATAACATAGTATATCCCAAAGAATAGAGCGATTATTGATGATACCTTGTTGCCTAAACGAGGAGAGTTGGGGGAAAACCAGGTATCCTGTCTCTCGGATTGGCAATGAGCAAAGCATGAATTTATAAACAATCCATTTTGTCTGGATAAGGAGAATCTTTGGGTTGCCTTCAGCATCTGATTTCTAAATCCTTGAAGGAAATTAATCTGTGAGGGTGAACAATTTGCAGGGTTCTTGCGGCATGCCTGCCAGAGGCCATGGCGATCAGCCGATGGAGGAGCTAAACTGTCACTGATCTGCCAAGAATCATAGGCTGTATTCAGGAGGAACATTGGGGTTCTCAGGTTCGAAATTATGTTCTGAGGGAAAAAACACTGAAACAAACCAAGTCTTAATATATATATCTTGTGTTATGTACATATATGTAAATTGATTGAGAAGATTTCTTACAGAAGTTGGATCCAGGTGGTTGGTGCATGTTCTTGGTAAGTTCTTAGCAGCCCCCTGTTGAAATTATGCATCAGAATCAATAGTGAAAAGCATTCCTAATTAGTAATCAAATGGTACCTGTAAGGTAACAACACCATGATACATGTTTCTGAGCGTGTGTCCACCAGATATATCACGCCTACATTTGCACAACAAACCAACATTAAACCAAAATCAAACCAAACAAACCCGGTATATCCCATTTGACAAGAAACAGGACTTACGCATCCAAGAACATTCCTGCATCAGCAAGACACTTGACTCTAGTTCTTCTTGGGAATAAATCTCGGAACTCATCGCAGTGTAGAATAGAAGCCAGACCACCAGCTGAGCACCCAGAAAGAAGAGCCTGCAACATTTCACTCCACATGTATCTCAATATACAAAAAAGGGTTATATATTCATGGGAATAATCATCAAATGGTTAACGAATAATACCTGCTTAGCATACCGCATTCCTTTTGACATCAATTCTTCCATGGCAGCCAAATATATTTTTTGTCCTCTAAATTGCAGGCCATGAGCCTATCAACACAATATTCATGCATACCAACCAATATATTCATTTATGTTTGATCTGAAGGTAACAATCTAGTATATCTTCTCAATCTGAAAGAAAATTTGTAAACATATAGAGACACCCACCTTATCTTCAGAATCCCCAGTAAAAGAGGCACTATCACAATAACGGACCTTCACTCGATTCCAATTGAAAAAATCTGCCCAACATTTCAGGTTTATGAGTTAAGCCGAAGTTCATTCTCGTTGCAAGTTCTTAGATATGATAACAACGTTTGCGAGAAAGATGGAAACCTGGATTTTCTTCAGCCTTGTTGCTCAAAATTCCTGTAAAGGCCAAATATTTTTCAAAATACCTTGATGATCCACGCCTTGTTTTTTTTCGGTAAACACAGGTTCTAATGTTGTTACACCATCCTCCACCCTAAAATAGCATATTTTAACAAACTTAGGTTAACATATGCAAAGAATTATATCAAAATACATGGTATTTCCTGCAATCAAATTCTAATGCCATGGAAAGCAACATCATTTCCCACTCACTGAAGGTTTGTCTACATGTTAACATCAGCTACCCCTGTTCAAACAATTGTGACTTTTTAACCACATATTGGCAAAAGGCCTAGGGGGATGTGGTGGAATATCCCATCTACCCAGCGTTTGAGTCTAGGCGCTAGCATCATGTGGCCAGGCTTAGGGCCTATTTGTTAGCAGCTTAATGAGCTTTATGGGACTCAACTTATTCGGTTAGCTATACATGAATGTTTGGTAGTGGCTTAATGATATAGAAAGTGGCTTATTCAGTAAGCCTTTAGGAGGGAGCTTTATGCCGAAAGCCAAAATTTGTCCAGACCAGTCTCTCCTAAATAAAAAACACGCTCCTTCCATCTATAAAAAAACCTTTCCAATCTAGACAGACAAATTAATATACACAGACGATTTTAATACATGACTTAATGGAAAACCAACCAAACAACCTTTTACTCTCAAAAGACCGCAACTTGCCAAGGATGTAGTGTAGGCAAAGCCTAGGTGAACCTTTTTCGAAAAAGAGGAACAATTGTGAATTTTTAAGACAATGTAGAGACCCTGAATTGGGTCGTTACTAGGGTGCGTTGATGGGTAAGCCAAACCAAATCAAACCAGCTCAGTATATCCCAATTGAAGGTGGCTACCGGTAGCTAGGCAGTCCATATCTCCACCTTAAATATTAGAGCCGTGGTTTGTGAAAAATGTGAGAAAGAGAGAAAAACAGGTAAACTTAAATGGATGAGTGGCCAAATCAGAAAAGAATAACAACAAACAGACAGATGCTAAATGGAGTAACATGTGGAAAAAAGAAGCAGCCTGCCTAACAATAACATCAAGATCACTAAAATAAGCTTTAAATTTATGATATAATAAAAAGGCTCAAATGTTATAAAGGTGTCAGATACCTCCAAGTGAACCACCCAACTGTTGGCACCTGAACCAAATCCACGGTGCAAATGATACCCAGGTAATGTTCCATCCATGCATACTGCACAAATTCAATACCATTTGCTAAAAAAAGTCAAATTTTGACCTTTTAAAGTGAAACTTTTAGTAGATTAACTAACATCAAAATGGCTAGGAAATAATTGAACTTTGTACAAGGATTGGAAACTAAAAATAGCATTTTAGAATGTTAAAAAGACAAGTGTCAATTTTGAATCTGGAGATGGAGTAATTTGAATATTTAAAGTCAAATGCAAGCGTAAATTGCAAACAATGAAAAACCTAAAAAACACTAAATGATCAAATGCTTATAACACACACAAACAAACGTATATATACAATAAAAATCCCCAAATCTGAAAATGAAGAGAAAAAAGTAGCTCAGATTGGATCAAGATTTGAAGCAAATGAAGCAAGAAAAAAAGGGTATGCATACCAGCTCCTTTGGCAGCAGCTCCATGAATGAGAGTGAGACCCACAAGAAGAGGATTATAACCGACAGCTGAGACTTGAAAATTGGAAACATCTTCCAGAAATGAGATCATTTCTTCAGTGGTATTGCCATGGAAATCTTCATTTT
Organism: Carthamus tinctorius; assembly: GCA_001633085.1. Classification (NCBI taxonomy): domain Eukaryota; kingdom Viridiplantae; phylum Streptophyta; class Magnoliopsida; order Asterales; family Asteraceae; genus Carthamus; species Carthamus tinctorius. The sequence goes on along the minus strand of LUCG01070155.1, from coordinate 6,157 downwards.
CATCAATAAGCTCATACCCATTCACAAATGTCCCCAATAAGCTGCTGAATCCGATCACCACTATCAAGACCCAATCACAGATGTGGTTCCTCATTCTTGAATCTAGCTGCAAATGTTGTCACTAACCCTTGAGCAAATATATATATATATATATATATATATATATAATTATATATACATGGCCTTGTGATTTACAAAGATCTTTATAATAAATTTGATGACATGTTCTTCGTGATTTGGTACCTTATAGTGACCTCACTTTAAAAACAATTAAAAAAATACCAAAAATAAAAGAAAATTCGATTTTGGGTTGTCTTGGCCTGGCCCCCCGGTGTTCGCATTCCCATTAAGTTTATTTAATCGGCTAACTTTTGTAAGAATCCATGTAGCTTAAGAAGAATCTCGATGTTTGCTTGTAACACTGCATCAAGAGCTCGGACTTTGTTTTGGGTTATAAACTCTGATTGATATAGTAACATGGGTTTATATTAAACATAAAGTTCATACAAAAGGTTTAATAAAATAAATAAAAAGATTTAATAAATATTATGTATTAGGAGATTTTAGCCTAACACTTTGGAAAAGAATATCATGTACTTATCAATAGTTTATCGAAATTATTTGACTATTTTTTTATTAAAGTTATAATTGTTTACAATTAACCAATAAAAGAAAATGTCTTAATAAAATAAATAAATGAAGTAAAAAGTAACAAAACATGAGTTATGGCCTACTATAAGTACCAAATATGTAATTTAATCAAACATTTTTTTAATAAGTTAAACACTTAATTTAAGAAAGTTGGATTGAGGGATAGAAATGGAATGAAAATAAAAACCACGGGATGATAAAAAACAGTTTTTAAAGACTAAGGACGAAAAATATTGTAAATATCAGACTGCAGGAACTAAAGTCGTACAAAAGATGTGAAATTCACTATTCATCTTTTCTAGTATCTGTTAGATGTTATGATTCATTTTTATTTTTTTGTTTCTTAACTATGTTATTGGGTTTTAACAAATCTTGTAGAGAAGATGTAAATTAAAAATGACACAAGAAGATATAAATTAATGTTATGAAATAAAGCATAAACTACAAATTTCTTCCTCATGGTTATTTAGAAATTATGGATCATGTCCTCCAAATGAAATAATTACAAGTATCATCACCAAGGTTTCGGTTTTGTATGTATTAAGTCTCTTATCATAACTTAGTTTAACTAAAGAGTAAATTAGAGGCTATTTGACAGTTGTTGAACAGTTTGATGCATAATTGTTAAGTGGTCAGCATGCTTAAGACGTTCTACGATATTGAGTAGAATGAAATATAGGTGTTTGGTAACTATTCTGAATAAACAGTCTGAGTGACAAAAGAATTACCATTTTAACCCTTGGTATGATTTAGTTCTAAATGAAATATAGTTGTTTGGTAAGTAGATCAACAAAATAATTACTTTGCAAATATAGCTACATAGTCAATATTACTAGTTCAAAACAACATTCCATGTTCTGAAACATATAAGAATATCTTTGATATATTTGTATGAATGCAAGACGAAGCAGATAAGAAAATTATGTAACTGAATTAGAAGTGAACGATTAGAAGGATTCGTCCATAGAAATTTCACTTGATCTATATTTATATCTCTATGTTAAACAACATCCTATTACAAGTAAATATTCAAGACTATAGCCCGAAACTTCACCAACAACAATAGGAGCACAAAGGTCTTTCCCTTCTTTCTCTACAGAACTCCCTTTACGATCCATGGTAGTATACAGCGAATACCAATAACATAATGAGTTTCAACATGCAGATTGTAGCTTGGAAGGGTTGCCACCATCAAATGAATAAGATCATCAAGGCCGCCAACATATTCTAAAACCAAAATTGACGAAAGTTGTTAGATTTTGGTATTGAGCAATAAATTATATGAACCTGTAAAAATAAAATACATGTTAGAAAGATGTTGTTTCCATGATCACATGATCTTGTAGGAATGTATAAACGTGTAAAAATCGAGTAGGGAGACATTACCCCTACACTAAACAATAAGGAGGTTGTTTCCATGATTTCATGAGAATGTGTAAATAAAACAAATCCGATGTGTAAAATTCACAATTTCTTGCATGTTTGCATTTGCTAATAGCATAAATTTATCAATTATTGGTTCAAGTTGATATTTTAACTATCGTGGTGAAAAAATGGGACACTTAGGGGCTGTTTACTAGCTACTGACCAGGCCTGACTCGGTCAGCAAATCTGACTCGGTCAGTAGTCAGTGCGTTTACCAAAACTCATATCTGACCGAAAATTGACTGAGATGCTGACCGAGATCTTACCGAGCTAGCATAAAAATGTTGCTGACCCGAGTCAATTTCTGAGTTTCCTTCTATCTACCCTTCCACTTCTCATGTATCCTACCAGCGCACCACCGTAGCCTACCTCGCCGGCGTAAACACCGTCGTAGCCTCGCGTAAACACCACCGTAGTTTCTGATTTTTCTTCGCATATCTTCATGTAGAACACCACCGGTTCAAAAATCCTTTGTGGGTGGCGGTTTCCGTATGACAACGACGATGTAAATACCACCGTAGCCTCAGGCACGGCGGATCTTGTTACCGCCGACAATGGGGTTTCCGGTGGCGTTATGAGAAACCCACCGGGAGACGATTACAGGTATGTGAAAAGACGTGAAAGGTGGAATCTTACCGGAGGGAGGGCGATGTAGGCAGTGGAGGGAGGGCGGCGAAAACTTTGCCGTAGGTGGTGGCGACGAGGGAGGGCGGTGGAATCTTTGCCGGAGGTGGTGACGATGAGGGAGAGCGACGAACTTGAGAGAGAGAATAGGAAGACTTGGGGCGATTAGGGTTTTTAATGTGTGTATATATATTTTTTTATTTTTTTATTTCATATATGTAAAATAGGTTTTGATTTTTTACTTTTATTAAAAGATTACTGTAAAAATAATACACTATTAGAAAAGATCTTATTTAAAGTAGTCTTTTTTTCATTTTATTAAACAATTAATATTAAAAATAATCATATGGTTTTATGAAGTAAAATTTGTTTTTTCCTTTTATTAAATGGTTAATACTAGAAATAATTGTATTTTATTTAACAATAAATTACAAAAATGTTAAAATAGTCTTTTTTTTGTTGGTAAACACTTACTAAAAACATTTGGTAAACACTCTAATCCAAATAACACTTACTAGGGTTAGCACTCTTACCCGGATTAGAACTTACCCGACTAGAGTAAGTAAACAGCCCCTTACATAGCTTGGCTCTAGAGGTTACAACTATTTAGAAGTAAAACAAACCCAAAAATGCATAGAGGAATTGTTTGATTTCTTTTACTCTGTTGCTGAAGGGAAGACGGTCATTGTCTATAGGCCAAAGTTGCACATCTACATGAATTTCATTTCATTGAAATGAATGACAGCAACATATACAAATCGATTGTTTAAAATCGGTGGTTTATAAATTGATGGTTTCAATAGAGATTTGTTAGGTTTTAATCAAATCTATTACCACATACAAGCAACGGAAACATATTAGAAAAAAACTACGGTAACAACAAATTAATAACCTTTAAGAATACCCATGTTCTAGAAATTTTAACTACAAAATCAAGAAACTTACTTGACGATAGCGATTGTTGAAGAATTAGCTCAGTGGGAAAATCAAACCTTTGATACTGCCTCTTGGATGTCAAAGACCAATAGTATGAATCCCTCTAGTGCCTCACACCTAAGATCACCAAATACTAACAATCAAGAACGCCCAAACCTTAAACCCTTTGATGGGTTTTAGATTTCTAAGAGGGAAACAGAAGGAGGATGCCACAAAGAGAAGAGATGAAGAATTAATGAATTGGGTTTGATCCCAAGACACCTATTTATAACCTCTTCACTTAGGCTTTCTAATTCTACATGAACTGATAAACCAATTAAAATTTATTTTAATTATTATCAATTCATTATCTCTAATATATAATTAGATATCCTCATCATTTTACAACTTATTAACTTAATTAAAAACTATTTTTATTATCAAGCTATTATCTTTTATCTATAATTAAACTAATTAGTTATCTTTTAGATATTATCTAATATTTATCATAAACTAATAAATAAATTAATCACTTTAACTCCTTCTAATTTTTCTGATTGTTTATTTGGATCTTAAGGGCAACCTAAAAGGACCCTGCTATTATTAAAATAGTACCAGTTGTTAATAATTTGGACACCATTTCCAACAGTCTCCCACTTGGACAAGTTATTAACTTTATCTGGTTCAATACTTTCAAATAATCAGCAGAGGGCAAACCATCCAATGAAGCTGCCGAACTCTGAAAAAGATTTGTTCCTAAGATAAGTGATTTAATGTTCCTTTGTTCTACAAGATATCATATGAACCTGGGACATAGATAATAGTCTATCTCATGAATCAAAATTATGTTTCCCGATTTCCAATATGTGTTGAAATCATTAGACTACTCAATCGAATACATCGATTCCAATCAGGGTTTGGCCAAACACTTAATGTCAACACCAAATCATCGAGGGGCCCATGGATATCGCTTCTCCTGTTTAGGCAGAAGGAACAAATAAACTTTGATTACACAGTTCATTTCTATNCTGCCAGTTACGGTCAGCGTTAGAGCACACCAAGGCATGACAGAATCATAGAGCAAAACTCTATATATCTTTGTATGAAGAACATAAAATATTATCATCTCAAAATTACTCTGACTTAATCCATGAAGTAAACTTTTGAGTGCGGGTTGTTCCAATACTCAAATCACTATTAAGTACTCATGAGTGTTAGTTGCATTCTCTATGCTTCTAACACTCCATGACAGTCTTGAATCACTACTTACTTCCAGGTGTATGACTGACTGTAGAGGTTTATGTAACAACTCATTTTTCCAAAATCCAATATTTAACGGAAAAACGATTACATTTAACTAAAAAGTAACCTTGAAGCGGAAAATGGTCCTTTAATTTAAAACTTTATAAATATTGATCCAATGAGTTAAATATGCAAAACATCTTAGTAAACATTGTTCAAACAGCAAATCATGTGTTCAACCATGACAATGTATAAAAACTTCATCCCAACCCAAAATAAGTTTATAACTAGTTTGAACCGTTTCAATCACTTCAAAAATGGAGTTGAGCCTCGGCCACATCGGAGCTTCAAGCAGGTCCCTTCCCCTTATCCTTGGAGGATGTACCTGCAACTGAAACATAAAACCACTATGGGTTAAGCTTTACGCTTAGTGAGCACAAACCAAACTCTATATCAACCAAATAACACATAATTACAATACATGAAATAAGTACTGGTCATGCATCACCCCTTTGTCCTTACGGCTCTATACCATCAAAGACGAACAGACACTGGTACCAGGCTATTACACTACCTGTACCCACGGTGGCCACATACCACTACAATGGGCACGGTCATAAATTACATGCTAGTCTCATTTCTACCACGAATGTACCCACGTAATTAGCATACATGATCACATAGAGAAGGTTAATGTACTCACCTATCACAATGTCACAAATTAAGCACTTGATACACCACACACAATCAACTCAAGCACCTATAATACTTAAGCAAGGTACACACGTATAAACAACTACTCAAAATGTNTAAAAACTCACACCCGAACCTTAAGCCTTAGACATAGTAAAACTATCTCAATGGCTCTCAAATTCTACCATTAAGCATCCATAACAATCCCCTATATAACGTCATTAAAGAAAACCCCAAACCGAGGCCACACGGAAAAAGTCACCGGGACAAACAGCATAAACGGCGGGTATCTACCTGCGGCTTACCCGCTGATACACCCAGGTCGACTACCCGCAGGTAAATGCCCAGAAAATCAAGGCTTCAACCTTTAAACCTAATTTATGCTAAAATCCATCAAATTGATGCATAAAGAACAGTCCCCAACCATAGTATAACGATATAACATCATTTTAACAATCAAAAACAACCAATTGGTGGTTGATTGATCACCAATTCATAACCCTAAGGTGGCGTTTGGTTCGCAGAATGTTTTTGGATAGAATAGAATATGTCAAAGGAATTTGACTTTGAAGGAATTGGAATGGAATGTTGTTAGGTTTGACCACCT